>CAJPVJ010000554.1:0-23201 GCA_905397405.1 Oppiella nova
TCACAATTTATTAAAATTTAGTTTATTTAATATTTCGGAAACATTTGCTACTTATGTTGAGTTTAAATATATTATTATAAAAATATTATGGACATTGTATTCAAAAAACATAGTAGTATTTTAAAAAGACCTTTGAGTACAATAAAAATGTTTTTACGTGAATTTATATACAAATCAAATATAAAGTCATTAATTTTTAGTTTTATTATATAATTATGGTATGAATTATAATAACTAATGTTTCGCAATATTAAAAATAAATAAAACCCAAAATATTATACTGGTATATTAAATGTATCTAAGTTAATTTTGAATATAACTTTAATTCAACGCTATCTATTAATTTTAAACTTTTAAATGAGAATTAAGTATTTTACATATTATATCATTCTTACCTTTAACCAATTTTATAATAGATACACTTCTACAAACGTTTTATTTATTTTTGGTAAAAAGTTAGAGTATTTATTAAATCTCTTAAGAGATTTCGCTAATCAGAGAGTAGCTTAATACAAATATTTGTTTTGTTTTATAGAATTTACAAAATATTTTGTACTATTTTTTGCTTCAATTTCGACAACAGAATCGAAATCACGTCTCAAAAGATTGTGAAAACCTTTCGATTTATTTGACTTTCAGTTTGTTTTCTTTTGCCGTTTTGTAAACTATTTCAATGATTCAAAAAGTTTTTCTTTTACTTCATTTCATTAGGGTTTTCGTAAAATCAATTTAATAATACTGTCCTTTTTGGTCAAAATTTTAAACCAATTTCGATAGAATTAAGTTGAATATGAAAATAAATTTATTAAGCAATTCTCAAAAACAATCTAAAGTTTTATTTTATTTCTGTTGTCATATTTCTACAATAAATTATAAATGTGACCTGAACATATAAATCAAACTTATACAAAAAATAAATAGTTAATTGTAAAATTAGTTGGTTTTAGAATAAATTTATGAACAGGTTCGTTTTATATGTTGAGGCTACAAAGAGATATTTTCAAAAACATTTTAACGTATAGTTCAATAAATTTTGCTCAATTTATTCATGTATTTCCGCAAACATAAAGTGCAAACAGATTATTATTATAATATTATTATATAATTATGGACAATTTTAATTAAATATTTATAATATAATAATTAATAACTTATTCACGATTTATAATCTTAGCTCTACAATAATACTGTTTTATAAGCAATATTTAATCAAAACTTTTATAATTAAATTTAAAATTACCTATAATTACAATTATATTTCAATCGACTAAAATAATACATTAATTTCATTGCACTTTAATTTCAAATCCAATTGCTTTTGACTTAAAAATTGTCTTTGGATTCAAAACACTATTCTTTGGTTTTATAATGACTTTATAATTAAATATTTGGATTTGAAATTAATTTCCATGGTTTAATTTAATAAAAAACAAATAACAATAGCATTTAGTATTAATTTACAATATTTCCAAACGCGTTTATTAATTGAGACTTGAATATTTATTTTAATTAAGCATTCAATCAAAATAGATATAATATAAATTCAAAACATTACTATAAACTAATAAGTAAGAGATTATATATACAATTATAAATAATTTAATTTTATAATATAAAATATATCCATAATTTGTTTTCCAAAAACAAAATTAAATTAATAACTCTTTAGTTGCAATGAATTGATGATAAATATTAAAATTCATTCAAAATGTAAATCTACTTTTCAAACGATACACACATTTCACGACTAAATTAAAACTGTTAAACATTAGAAGACCAATAAATTCATTAAAATCTCAAATTCCTAATCAAATGAATCGATCATAAGTTAATGGAAAGTCAAATTAGATTTCATACAATATAATAAGTAATATCTAATAATTACAGCGAATTATGTCTGAATTGGCGACTAATGGTTGCTGTGAACCGATGACAGGGCTGTTGACCACCGGCGAGGATATGGCGGCCTGAATGACCGACAAATGGTTGGGCGACCGGATCTCCGAGTGCTGGGTCTCCTTATGCCGTCTGAGATCGACTTTGCGCTGAAAGGCTCGGCCGCACACATCACAAGCGAACGGCTTAAACCCCGTATGCTTTCGGGAGTGGGTTATCAGGTTAGACGACTGACTGAACGCTTTGCCACAAACTGAACATTTGTGAGGCTTTTCACCTGTTATTGGGTCAACAAATATATATGATTAGGACATCTCACTCAATATATCTACAAAATCATCATTAAATTGTTATTATTGTATCATAAATCTTATATAATATTTGCTTCAAATCATAATTCTGTTTGATTATAAGTAATATGCATCTATTGTAATGATTTAAAGCAGTATACCATTGGATTTAAAAGGCCAGATTTACATTAAAATATTTTGTTTAATGAAATATGTACTCATATTTTTAAACAAGTAAATTATTCATGGAAATGGTTTTTGATTCAATAACAAATAATGAAAATTCATTAGTAAATCAAATCTTTTATCATTTAAATTTGAATAAAGTTACTTTACATTGTATAATAGTATAACTTATTTAAAGTATTGTGAAATAGTGAACAATAATCGTAAAAGTAAGCTAACATTTGGATACATTTCTATCTGTATTCCTCTCATAAAAGTTTGAATCAAAAAATTCTTTTAATATTCTGAACAACAAAAGTAAAAATTCTATTATACCGGAGATTCACATAAAAGGAGATTAAATAAAATAAAAGTTTTGATTATATAAATGAGTTTTCATAATAATAGACATAACGATAGAGACACACAGATATTGAAATACATAAAATATATTTATACATAAAAAAAAGTTGCAAACATTGATAGAAAAAAATCTTCAAATCTCTAGAGTAGAGCAAAAAGATTGGTCTCATATGATGTGATCGCATGAATATAGTTAGTGTTTGGATGCTATGAACATAAGTAGTGATCATTAGGGCTGGTAGTGGAGTGAATGCCGGAGTGGCCGTACAGTTGGCTCACTAAACATTATGAGCCCCGACTCTAAACATAAGTACCGGCTATATATACGAGTTAATAATATTATATTAAGCTCTGGTTGTCGAACATAGGACTCGCAAAACGCCTGTTCCCTATCATTCCCTATCATTCATATGTTAGTTGTTGTGCCGGAGAAGACAAATGGCTCACAAAATTGGATCCAACACTGACTATGGATTTTTATGCCCCTCTTAAACAACACCATTCCGGTGCTCATTGAAAGGGACGGCACTATAATAATTATTTAGCTTTCGGTTTGATGTTTAAGTTATTTTCGTATTACATATATCGATGGTTTTACCGAAAATATATGGTTTACTATTTTTGGGACAAATCTGTTAATATAGAGCTGAGAAACAATGCATAGAATGGCATTACAAGCCTTAATGACTGGAAATCATTGATTATATGATTGCCATAAAATTCTTGCACTGATATAAAAGGCGTAAAGTTTTCATGAAGTAAAATAAGATTTTATATGATTTTTTGTTTTAATCAAGAATTCAAATAATGGGACAAATATTTGTTAGCGACTCTAAGATTTATATATTACAAAAATAATTTAACAACATTTGTATTAATAAACATAAACTAATTTTAATTAACTTACGAAAAGAGATTACATTTTAAGATTTATTTTTGTTTGGCAATTGCCGTAAAGGTATAAAAACCTAATAAGAAATCTCTATTTGTTTGCCTTTTTGCGGCACTAATTTAATTAAGTGTTGATTTGGTTGTCCTATACGACACAATACAATAACAAATTTTTTCAGGATTTTAGTCAATTTTGGTTTTTGTTATTGGAAAGCCTTTTACAACGGTATGGCAAACAAAATAAAACAATTTCACCGCTTTTTTCTAATCGCAAACTTTTCTGTCAATACAATCACAGATTGAAAGCAAAATAGATTGTAATCACTGTGTTATTCAGTGTATTATAATATGCATTGAAACAATTGTTTGCATGAAATACTACATTGATTTACATAGAGATTGGAATAAAATCTAATTAAAACTTTGATTATTAAGTTATCGGCGATAGACAGCGAAAGTATACAAATATTTTGATCAAACATTTTTGATTAGATTTTAGTAGATTCTGGGAATTTACATAGATTGCAAAATGTTTGTCGAAATTAATTCAAAATTTTTGTTAAATACAGTATATCAAATAAAATACATTAATTACCTTATAAAACTTTCATACCTCTTACATTTAATTTAATAAATACAAAATATGGTAGACTATAGGAATAATAATTGTGTAACACATCGATTGGAATTCAAATCACAATTCCCTTCAGGTTTACACAGAATTGATGTATAAATTCATTGTTTCTTTTCTTATGTCTTATTTATAATCCAATCAACCTATAGGTGCCGTATATATGGTTGGGTTTGTACTGAGAATTCTGTGTTCAACAGCCATTGTTTGGGGGCTCAGAATACAAGCTCTCAAAGTGGATGTCATCTCATATTTATAGATAAAACCAATTGTGGCGCTCGAGAGAGAGAGAGAGAGAGAGAGAGAGAGAGAGAGAGAGAGAAGTGTTGATTAAAACGATCGGAACCTAACTGAGAGACAAAGAGAGAGCAAATGATAACAAATCATTGATTTGCTGTAATCCTGTTTGCCTTCAGACCATAGCATCCCAATCATCGCAATCATTAACACCAACACTACAGTCGAGCATCTCTTTTGTCAACATTTACTACAAATTTGATTTCAAATCTTAACCATCCTTTTGTGTCTTAAGCTAATCTCTGTAACAATTATGAAAGATAATAATGATTTATTATGAAATTTCTAAATTTACAAATTAACAGGGAAATGTTTTGAAATCAATGTTTAGTTCAGTATTGATAACTACAATGATTTGACTGTCGGTGCGAATCAGAAAACCGCATCAAAAGTACTGATCGGCGAAAGACGAGTGGAGTTTGAGATCTATTTCCTCTTATTACACAACAGAGTGGATGTGTTGTACTGTCTCTCGACATACAGTCTCTCTCGACATACAGTCTCTCTCCTAATCTCTGGTAATGTTTTGCCACAAAACCTGTCTCTCAAACGCGGCTCTCGAGCGAAACGTTGAGTAGTTTTTCGGTGAGTTTTAGCGCCGATTGGCGACGAAACCCACTCAAGGATTGGATATCAGACCACATATTGTGCGCTCAGAAACACTAATCCTCTTGTATTAAACTGATTGTTATTGTAAAGGAAAGGCTAATTTAATCAATTTTTTCCTATGCCTCTCATGTGTTGTACACAACACTACCTCTTATGGTAAGGGTTTTGTGGCAACAAATCTTTGCGCATCTGTGCTCCCTCTCTCTCCCTCTCTCTCTCTCTCTCTCTCTCTCTCTCGCCTATCATCTCATCCGACACTATAATAATTGTCGAGTTTTTAATTTTATAAATAATTGTCTTTTGATATCAAACTAAACTAACGTGAGAATTGTGATTGACTTCAATTGACTCAATCATAAGTTATTTACCGTTATATTAAGGATATAAAGACAATGCATTAAATTTAATGATTGCTTTAAATAAAAGTCTGACAAATTGATGGGAAAATTGTTTAATTTAATAAATTTATGGAAATTCTAATGCTTAACATTGAGTTATCTAATCGTTATTTAACAAGATGCACTTAAAATCTGTTTTTATTATTGGCGTAAAATAGAGATATAGTTTTGTCAGACATTATTGTTTCACAAATATTAATATTACACATTCCCTATACATATTTAAATAAAGGCTAAGTGGAAGTGGATATAAGTGACTACAAATTAAATTTTTGCTGCGATCGAGCAATTTTTTTATGCCATTGGTATACTGTATAATCGCATTAAAATTCAATAGATGAGAGAGAGAGAGAGAGCGAGAGAGAGAGAGTGAGAGAGAGAGAGAGAGACCTAGTGATGGATTGTGGGACAAATGGTGAAATACTGTGTCATTGAGATAGTCATAAGTACTGTATGCATGTCATAAGACAATCAATGTTTGCATTAGTTTTATTAACTTACAAAAAATAATGATTGAAAGCATTTCCTGAAAATAATTTAAATTGTGGTATTCTTGTGATTGACTAACAAATTGAAATGTTTGCACAAAAACCCCAACAAATTTTGTACAATATTTGCCACAAACTCTCAACACAGGAATCATTCATGAATACCAATTGTCTTAATAAGTATTCGTCAAAATTATTGACAGGAATTAAAATTAATTGATATATTAAATTTAGTTTTAATATGTTGTTTCCGTTAATTTGTTAAAACATCTGCTAAAATGAGTTTTAAAAATACAATTGTATTTCATATAAAATTGAGAATATTAGGAGCTTTAATTCAATTAATGTTTTGATAGAAATATTGTTTCAAACTGTTAGGATTTGTAAGTTGTGTAGGTTTCGTATATTTAGATTTTTGTATCTTTTAGAAACAAAATTCAAACATGCCAAATAAATTTTTGCCAATTTATTTAAATAATAGTGAAATTATACCAAACTCTAAATAGTCAGAAACAAAATTGTAAAACATTTTCTACATTTCCATTTAGTTAATACAAAATACTCTTGAATAGCAAAGTTATTTTATCAAAAAATGAAATAAATTATCTATATATTAGACCTTTTATTTTATTTCTACATTATAATCACACTATCAAACTGCCCTTTGACTAGAATATTGTTTTAAATCTAATTTCTAATTATATTAAATGGTAGAATAAATGAATGTCTTTATGGATTAATATATAAAATTAGAAATTAAATGATTTTTAACTAACAAAATATGCAAATCACTTGCAAACCGATTATTGTGTGAAATAATGGTTTTGAATAGAAATCGTTTGCTAATGATTTCAGATTACAGTGGACTGGTAGTAGGTGTTGAGCTAACGACTATTTTGACATCAAATTTATGCAATTGTTATTAAAATACGAATAAAAACAGCAAAACATATCTGTTTGGGCTAACATTATTGGTACAAAACATTCATTACTGGATTATCATCAGTACTCGAGTAAAACAAAAATTGAGACCAAATATCGCCCATAATTATAGCCATAAAACAATTACTATCACAATATAAGTGTAAATTGAAATTCATTCATATAACCAATACAGTAGTAAGCTGTGAAAATAAAAGCTAATTATTTATTAAATTATAACTAATAATACTATACTATAGTAACCATGGTATACTACTATCTACTAGCAAACTACAGCTATAAAACAATGTCGCGAGCACCGGTACATACCTGTGTGAATATAAGTATGCTTTTTCATATCAGACTTCTGGTGAAATCGTTTGCCGCAGTATTGGCACGGGTAGGGTCTGGTGTCCGAGTGGATGAGTAGGTGTGTGGACAGAGTGGACGAGCGTTTGAATTGTTTGCCACACTGTTTGCATTCGAAGGTCTTCTCTGCCGTGTGGACAGTCCGGTGCTGCGATAGACTGACCTCATGTCCAAACGTCTTATTACACATTTCACAAGCAAAGGGCCGTTTGCCGGAATGGGAGCGCCGGGCGTGCACTTCCAGGCCATGGGGTGTACTAAACATTTTGTCACATTTGATACACGAAAAGACTAGTCCGTCGCCAAACTGTTGGCCAGCGGTGTTGGTGCCGAAGAAATTCGACTTATAATGGCTGAAGTGGTGGTGAGCGGCCAGTGGTGAGCCCTCTCCCATTGAATTGCCACCGAAAGTGGCCGAAAGGAATGACGGCATCGTTGCCGACCCCTCAGTCGGTGATAGTTTGCTGCCATTGAGGAATGGGTTACCACTGAAGCCATATAATGGTAGACCAAAGTATCGCGGAATGTCCTATAAGTTTGCAATTAAATCAGTATTTTCAATATTTCTATAATAAATTAAAAATCTAATGAATATATTCTGGTCTATAATTAGAAATTAGAAAAACCGATAGTAATGTTGTTTATGTGTAAATTTATTATTAATTAAACTGGGATTTTGTTTTGTTTTTGTGTTTTATTTTGTTATTAATTGCATTACAGATTTACTAAAGGCTAATGTAATTAAAGAGAGTATTGAGAAAGAATCGCAATAATTATACATTTTATCAGCACCTCTACTATATTGCCATTCAATGCAAATGCAATGCTTGTTATTGTCTATAACTATAGACCAATAATAATATTAATGTGAATATAAATGTGAATTCATTTGTGTATTCCGTGAGTGAGAGACACAGACTTCTCTCCAAGTATTCAATTCGCAGCGATTTCTGCCAACAAAAGCATATAATGAATGAAAATTATAAATTTCATTAAAACACAAAAAACAAAGTAATGAATAAAACAGCTTTAATTAATGCAGATAAAAATTAACATTTAATTCAATCAGTATATATCTGAGAGAGAAAATAGTGAGGAATTTATTGAATAAAAATCATTTGTCGATTTTCAGGCAACAAAAACGTCTAATTGAATGCTTTGATTATAATAATAATGAAGAGTTGATGGCATAGAGAGTTGAATGGATTGCAAAAGTCTCTAATTATGATCGTATGTTATCGCAAAACTATGTGTTGTATGGACTGTAATGCATGTATAGTATAGGTAGTCATACCTGAAATGGTCGGAAAAGTTTGTCTCCCATCGGATTTGATGGCAGATTTGGCTGCGATTCGCAGCTCTGATTGTGAGCTACCGGTGAACTCCCTTTATTAGTGGCACCGGTGCTGCTGTTGCCGTTGTTATTATTGTGATTATGATGACTATTAGTACTTTTATGATGACAATAACTGTTTGCCAGGAGCTGTGATATGCTGTGATCAGTCACTGATACTGGCTTTGATGGCCCTGATGATTTCTGGGCCGATAATAGCGATAATGGTTTGGGTGATTGAGTGGTCGATGAGGTCTCTGAGCTAATACTATACCGCTTTCTCTTGTTATTACCGTTAATGTTGTTATTATTATCGCAATCATCTCTCCTATTGTTGCCATCATTTGCTATCATATCATACTCTTTGCTGTTATTACTGTTGCTATTATTTTCCATTAAATCAATTTCGGGTGAATTTGAACGCGAAGATGAAGAATATTCTTCAGATATTTGTCGCAAATTGTTGTTTGATTTGCTATTTGTCTCATTCCTGAAGCTCTCGTTTGTGGTACACAACTGTTTGGTCACTAAATATGACAATAAAATATATTGTTATTAATAATAAAAATTATGAAATCTACAGTTTAGTATTGTACTAACTATTTGATTAAACAAATTATTGATTAGATAGTAAAATCCGTGACAAAATCGTAGTAAAAATAAAATATTAAAAGAAATCAATTTCAGTGTTGACTTTAAACCTAATCAGCAAATATTTGAGACTTTTCTGCCTGTTTTAATTTGAATTTCAATATCAAAAACTCATTTGAGATACAAATAAACAATAGATTATAAATTGAAATTAATGTTTATCTAACTATTGATTCAATAAAAATATTCTGCTTTTTAGCATTTGTTTTATGATATATGCTGAATATTCTACTAAAATATTATTTGAGATACAAATAAACAATAGATTATAAATTGAAATTAATGTTTATCTAACTATTGATTCAATAAAAATATTCTGTTTTTTAGCATTTGTTTTATGATATATTCTGAATATTCTACTAAAATATTATTTTATTATTCATATATTGGATTTGAATATACTTTTAAATATGTATAAAATTCAAATAAATGTAAATCATTTTTATTTCAATTCATAGTATTCATGTATAGAAATAAGTTTAAAGAATATTATTTATTCTTTGGATTTTGAGATTTAAATCTATTTTTGATGATCTCCAAAAGTCTATTATTGATAAATGTATATATTTTTATTAGATTTTTAGTATTATATCAAGTAATTGTTTTGATTGCAATAAAAATTTATATTAAATCTAAAAATAATGCCTAAAAATAATCCAAATTGTTTTTATAGAAAATGTTAATTCATTTATTGTGCTTAGGTTTGAGTGAATGGTTTGAATATAATTAACAAATATATTCGTATGGGCTATACCTACAAATATATGAGTTTTACATACAATACATAATAAATGTCGGACCAGAATATTCATTGAAATAATGCTAATAATAATAAAAATAATATTCATTGCACTGAAAACTATTATTATTTCTTTTTTTAATAATAATATCTATTTTGTAGAGACCTTTCATCTCATATCAGCGCCTTTGCATACAAAATGAAATTAATATTATTAATATTTAGACCCATTTCCACAATCATATTAAAGATACAATCATAATATGGAGTCAATTGCTTGTTTTGCCCATTTTGGCTATTTTAACAGACCTTTCGCCCCCTAAATGATAATTACTTTCAATACTATACTTATATACCGTGTGTTTGATGATCTCCACTCATATTAAGTGTAATTGAATTTTAATGCAATATAACTTATATCAGAGTATTTTGTCTCAATTTTTGAAATTAATTTTTATTTAACAATAAATTTATTCATTAGTTTGAATATAAAACTAATTAAAAACTTTTGTGATTCAAGACAAATGTCCTATAATTGAAAAAGGTACCCAGCTCTAAATGGTCATTTATCGGGTGAATACTTTATTTTTATACGACCTGTACTCAAATATGCATGCTAGTATCATATAAAGTTGATATGATAGTACAGTATAAAGTTGTCATAAAGTGTTTTGAAAATGAGTGAATTTTTTCTCTCGTATATGAATGCAGAATATGTTTGACTATTAAAGGTTGGCTCAAAAAATCAATACATTTGGAAAGAGAGATATGAATTCATAGCCACCGAAATGGGAGGAAACTGGAAATGACATTATCGGCGCCTTTACTTTCATCTCATATCAGCGCCTTTGCATACAAAATGAAATTAATATTATTAATATTTAGACCCATTTCCACAATCATATTAAAGATACAATCATAATATGGAGTCAATTGCTTGTTTTGCCCATTTTTGGCTATTTTAACAGACCTTTCGCCCCCTAAATGATAATTACTTTCAATACTATACTTATATTCCGTGTGTTTGATGATCTCCACTCATATTAAGTGTAATTGAATTTTAATGCAATATAACTTATATCAGAGTATTTTGTCTCAATTTTTGAAATTAATTTTTATTTAACAATAAATTTATTCATTATTTTGAATATAAAACTAATTAAAAACTTTTGTGATTCAAGACAAATGCCCTATAATTGAAAAAAGTGCCCTGCTCTAAATGGTCATTTATCGGGTGAATACTTTATTTTTATACGACCTGTACTCAAATATGCATGCTAGTATCATATAAAGTTGATATGATAGTATAAAGTTGTCATAAAGTGTTTTCAAAATGAGTGAATTTTTTCTCTCATATATGAATGCAGAATATGTTTGACTATTAAAGGTTGGCTCAAAAAATCAATACATTTGGAAAGAGAGATATGAATTCATAGCCACCGAAATGGGAGGAAACTGGAAATGACATTATCGGCGCCTTTTGCACCATTAATACCGAATATATCACAGAATATATGAGTATCTCGTTTCGCTCAACAGTAATATAAAAGTTTATACGAAATCGAGTTTTTGTGTGTTATTTGTCTGTGAATTCAAGGCTTGCATTCAGTGTGAAGTCAATTACAATAGAGTGAAGAAAATTTTTATTTATGTCAATATAAAAGGCAATACACACCAGCCTTTCCACACACTGTTAGCCTTTCTTTTGCGATAAATTATTGTTTAATATGACTATTGGGGGCAAACACTTGACGCTTACGTATATCATGTGTTTTATTAACTATCATTTTCTTTCAAATAGATTTCGTATTTTGCTTTTATCTGTCAATCATTTTCTTTTCAAACCTATTTATACTTTATTTTAATTGAGATTTTACTAAAAGAATTGACAAAAAACATTAAAATATTTTCCAAATAAGTAATAAATACTAATAACAAATTGGTATTTAAAGCATAAAATGATTTTCTCTAAATTCTCAGGAATTTTCATTTATTATTATTAGTAATAATTTTTAAAAGTATTGCTCTCTCTCTCTCTCTCTCTCTCTCTCTCCCTCTCTCCCACTCACTGACTCAGCACACATTTATCCCAGCAATCTATGGACCCGTTATATGAAGTAAAATTAATCACAAAAATAAATAAATCTTAAAAATAGTTTAGCGACTGAATTGGCACCACATATAGGATTTGATTGTTTTTTCTCGCCGTTGATATGATAGGAATTCTTTGATCGTTTCATTTGAGTGCCTATAAGTGTTGAGTGAAACTCGCTAATGGTTTTGAGAGAAATAAAATAAAACGCTTCTATTATTTGATTTTATTTTCATTTTTGGCCCTAAAATCATATAATCGAGAAGAAGATGAAGAAAAAACTAATAAAAGCGAGTAAAAGACAATCAGAATAAAGCAATTCCCGGAACCAAAACTGATTGCCATTCCGTTTAAAGCGCTTTATTGCACTTAAATTTAATATACCGTTCATTAAATTAGGAAATATTTTATAATTCAAATATTTTCTCATAATTTACCAAAAATAAGAAATACTAGAAATACTATATTTAATCAATTGCCATGAAATATATTGAAATTTAAATATGAACTCAAAAAACAATATTTTTATACATAATTAGTGACAACAGAGGTTTCGTAAACTTTTTTATTGGATCACTCAGCGCCGTAATTATGTTAAACACAAGTTGTGATACAGTGTATTAAACTTGTTGTTTTTATTTCAATTAATATTTTGAGAGAAATTCCTATTTTAATTATAAATTAAAACCAAAAGCAATGCCAATTTGAATGATTAAATGGAGACACCATTTGTATAATCAGTTCACTTCTAACCCC
Source organism: Oppiella nova (assembly GCA_905397405.1). Lineage (NCBI taxonomy): Eukaryota > Metazoa > Arthropoda > Arachnida > Sarcoptiformes > Oppiidae > Oppiella > Oppiella nova. Next base: position 12,890 of record CAJPVJ010000554.1, read on the forward strand.
AAACTCCATATGAATATACTGTACGTTGAGTTGAAGCTCTAATTCATTTGAAATTTCTATTTTTGCAAAAAGGCATTTAATAAAAATTTATATTCTCGGACACTATGTCCGTGCAGTGAGCGCACAGATAGAGCACAGGGAGTGCACAGATATGTATGGAAAATTGAATATGATTTTGTAATATTAATAAAAACCTTATGCCTTATTCTCGTGAGACACCATTAGCTAATTAGTAGCGTATATACAAAGCCGGGCAAACATATGGCAAATATCTCATCCGATTTCTCTATCAGCTTAACATTTGTGTGGCTCTAAAGCATTAATATTTATATTTTGCTCCAAAAGCTTAATATTTAATAATTACACACGATTTCTATGCTCACTATTTCGTAATTGCATAACAATTTCTAATTGTTTTCTTAAACTTAAGGTATGTGCAATAAATCCATTCCTATACTAACTCTGAAATATATAATTAATAAATGTAAAACTTTATAATAAATGATAACACTGCTTGTATGAAATACAATCTCTATAGTCAATCTGAAAGTATAAAACTAAGAGTTAATTAATGAAATTGAGAGAATAATAAACTTATGATTAATTAGTTCCAAGGATTGCATTCACTGTATAATAAAGCAATGCATAAAACAAAGAATATTCTGTGAAAATAAGAGTTGCAATATAATTAGCAGAGAATTATTATTTATAGAAAAGCATTGCTTTTGATGGCTGAGCCCTATCTCTGCACTCTCTTTGCATTCATAAGGCTTTCACTTAACAAATGAATGCATTCATAGCTCATGAAAATAATAAGCAGAAACAGATACACTGTTCGCTATATTTAATGCAATATAACTAATCGTTGAAATAGCAATGATTATGATATAAAAATCCTATATATTTGACAGAAAACCGTAAAAAATGGTTATTTGCCTCCACTATAAGACTTTGTGTTAGACTATTAATATCTATCTTGCGGTGAATGAGAGACAGAAAATGTATATACAGTACACTGGAGTGGAGTACAGATCCCGGACTCAAAATATATGCCTCATTGCCATCATTTGTTCCAGTCTTGGATTTATATACTCTTCTCAACTGTATATATAGTATAACAACACAACAATTGGTGATACAGTTCACTGATTATCATCATTGACGACAAGTGCGTTCAGTGGTGTGGGTTTGGTAGCAGTGGTTGTCAGTGAGAGCACAGGGAGGGAAAGGCAGGGAAGAGTAGAGTGAAAGCGAGGCAACAAAACTCATTGTATTTCAATGGTTTTTCTTCGTATGGAAAGTACTTTACTTTTCTGTGTGTATATAATCTGCAGAAATCATAGATAAATTCACTCATAAAATATGCTTTTAATGAGCAAACGATTAGAGAGAGAGAGAGAGAGAGAGAGAGAGAGAGATAAAGGAAATCATTTGTCAGGATATGATAGCACTTAAAAGTAATTAAGCGTTTAATAAATTATTATAATATTCTATGTGATTATATCCTATACCATTGAATAGTAATGAGAGCACAGATATAGTGAATATATTTAAGCAAACATTTAGTAGTTTTAAAAATTTTGTTTAATGAAACGTTCAGTAATTGGTTGCATAAGTTTATGAGCATTTATGGCACTGAATATCATGTGATATAATAATCGTAATGTGTGTTTTGAGCATTAATTCCTTGTGATTACTCTATAGTACACGATAGCACTGTATATTACATTATAGAGAATGGGATTTTACTGATTATTTTCTCTTTTTTATGTTACATTTTAATTGTCAAAACTTTTCTGAACTAAACTGCAATTTATTGAATTGATATTTGGTTTATATTTTATATTACTACCAATGATTATGTGAATGTGGAATTTACTATACTAGATAAACTTATTAAACTTATTATTAGATTATTTTTAAAAGGATTAAAAATATTTATTCTTAAAATTTATTTATCATTACTATTCAATTGTATAGGATATAATCACATAGAATATTATAATAATTTATTAAACGCTTAATTACTTTTAAGTGCAATCATATCCTGACAAATGATTTCCTTTATTATGTATTTATTTGATAGACTGAAAATGATCGCAACATACGGCACATGTATTGTGTGTTGTATTGTATTTATGCGCTCCCTTTCCCTATCCCTATCATAGATTGTGAGGGTTGGGAGGGAGAGGAGCAGTGCATGTCATCATAATTATCACATTTGGCGGGCACTCGACTCATGTAGAACTCAATTTCCAGTCCAATATATACGGATCAGAGGAGTGAGGAGTTAGAGAGTCATCATATGAGGGGAGATGGAGAGAGAGAGAGAGAGAGAGAGAGAGAGACGGCAAACATAAGTGTAACTGAAAAAGACTGATAGAAAAGGACATACAATAGGGAGCAAAACGTCGAAACAATTTACTTGATTCTCTACAGTAACTAATCAGTTGTTGTATTAGAGTTTGTGACTCTTTTACATGTGCTCTCATTCCCAATAAAGTTCTCTCTCTCTCTCTCTCTCTCTCTCTCTCTCTCTCTCTATTTTGTCAATTTATGTTAAAAATTGTATCGAGAAATGATTGATGAAAATCTCAATACACATTTGCTTTGGTTAAAAGTAATACAATTATGTTATTTGATTTATATATCATTTCAAACCTATAATAACTCCTTTTCCCAGAATTGTCTGATAAATCAATTATAATATTTCATAATTTCTCCAAGATATTTGTTTAGATCAATATAAGTTATATAAATTATTTAATGTATAGAAACACAATACTTGTATTGACCTGATCTATAAAATCAAATTCAATACACAATAAGTTTCATATAATTAGATTGAATGCTTGGATTGTCTGTATAAATATTTTATAATTTAATGTTTTTTCGCTTTCATGGTATGCATAGGAATTGAAATTTTGTTTTCCTCTGACATACGGTGTACTCTGTGTTTCAAACATTTATTGTGCTTTTGTTTTGCAAAATAGATGCTGTAATTGAATTAGAAAAACAATACTATTATATTAGACAGTAAGAGAAGGACAGGGAGTTCAGGATATATGGTATATACAAGTTTGAGTAAAGCAGAGCAGATATCGCTTAAAGCAGATTACATTGAATTGTATGACAAAAGTGGAAATCTATTACGCGAATATTATTAGCCCTAACATACACTCTATGAACAACTTTTTGTATCTGTTAATGGTCTCCAAGCCATTGTATCCAAACAGTGAGTATTGTCTCTCATTTACTCACTTTTAGGTCTCTGTTATTCTCATTGCTTTCATAATTCACATGAATTATAGCCAAAAGGTATTGACATATGATTTGCCTCCACATTCTGGGTCTACAATCTCTCCCACAGTCTCCCTATTACTGCTACCATCCCTCCCATTCCCCTCAGTATCTCTCCTTATGTTTAACTCTCGCAATAAGATTTAAAAAGACAACACAATATATACGACAGTAATTCTGTTATTTTTAATCAAAACCCTGCCCTCAGCGCTGATAGGCATTCCTATCTATGCTTTCGCTAGACTTCCACTATATTTTCATTACAGAAAAACTCCATTTACTTTCAAACAATAAATTTTTATTTCGAAAATCGAAACATGTTTTCAGCAATATTTTTGACACAACAAAAAATGTCTATCAAATTGAATGTGCAACAAAAAAATAACTAAAGTTTTTTCTATTGAATTATTTCTTACTAGTTAGAGAAAAAATCTTAATATCTCTTAAGTTTATACGATAGGCGCTCATTGGGATAGTCGATATTAATCGAAACCTGTGCTTTTCAATCATATACTACTTGCTAAAGGTATCGATATCGACTATCTATACTTTCCGCAATGATGCCCTATCGTATAAACTTAAGAGATATAATTTTTCACAATAAATACTAAATTCAATTTCAAATCTAAAAACCTCGGTCAGCATATTTCTCGTATAGATTTTAATTTCATGAAATATGTGTCAAAATTCACTTACGATTCTTGAGATTGAGAGGTCCTGGGCCTCCATCATCGCATCGCTTTAGGTTAGTATTGATGAACGAGTTGTTAATTCTGTCCATAGTTTGTGTGCCACTGATAGGGGTCTGCGATGGCATGAGTGAGGCGTATGCGGCGGCCGCCGCTGTCCACGCGTTTATGGCCGACGGCGTGCCCTGTCGTAGGAACGGTAGCAGCGATAGGGCGCTACTCAGGTCCGGCCATTGCTTCGATGGAACGGTAGATAAAGCTGTGGCCGACTCGCTGGCCGCCGACGACCACACGGAGGCCAGCGTTGTGTTCAGCTGACCGTAGTATGAGTTGGCGCCTACAGCCAGGGTTGGCATCATATTTGTATCAATTTGTTTGGAATAATGTTTGTGTATATGAGGTATACCGGCTAAAAGTAGTGGTAAGTGTCCGTTATGTCTATTATTTCGGTCTAAACCCAGGGGTCGATCCCTATTCATCCCGATTGGAGATAAGGAAGAGGATGATGAGCTCATGTCGCCTATAGTTTGGGATAAAATACAAATATTTTGAAATTTAATTACAGTTTGCATGTAAACTATTAAATGCATTTATTAAATGGTTGTGCACTGGCATGGATTGACTATGAAAAAAATCTTTTATATTAAAAAATGAAATTAATTTAATCTCTAATACTAGTAAACAGTGAGATGAGCTGTCATTTTATACCTATTTTTATAAATTCATTCATTTGTAAATAATTGAAATGATTTTTGTCTAAACTTTGCATTTTATCCCTACATTAGAGATGCACTGAGAGAGTGGATGTACTGTACGGACAAAATAGCATAGACTATATGGCAGTCATATGAATGTCTATATAAAAAAGTGAATCAAATCCCGAGTGATTGGTATAACTTATTCAGTGCTCTTTCTCTCTCTTTTTGCTCCTATAGTCCTATAGTTATGTTTATAAGGCTTAACAGTGAGTAGAGCTGCTCTGCTCCTCATCACAGCCAGTGGTATGGGATCCGCCTTAACAACAACCACATCATCATTACTGAGAGATTGTGAAGAAAAATATTTTTTATCCGAACAGCGCTTTTCCACTCGTTTGCTGTGCACTAACGGCGCGTATAATGCATATGAGTATTGGTGTTATAGATATGAAACTGAATTTCGTATATAATATATTCAATCAAAATTCAAGTGTGATTTGATATTAAGGATAAAAAATACTAATTCTCTATTTTTCAGCACAAATCCCTCACTGATTGACTCATTACGGAGAATTAGTTTTCATTATTTATCTCGCAATTTATGGCAACATTTTTGACACAATTTCTGATTGCATATGAAAAACATAGATTTTCATATTTGTTGAACAAGTCTTGATTATTATTAGCATACGATTTATCGTTCAAATGAAATTCACGAAAAACTTTATATAACAAATAAGATATTACAGTAAATCGCATATTGTATTCATATACAGTATTTACTTATTATATACAATACAATAAAAATAGACTTTATAATAAAACTTAATACTAAATAAAAAGAAAATGTGATTAATTTAAATCTCGCCGTAAATTATTTGCTAATTCAAAGGCTACGCGACTGTTTTGTTTCGTATTACAAATACAGAGTACAGTATATCAGAGTTTGATTAAAAGTGTAGAAAAATACAGAATTAAGTCGAGAGTGAATGGAAAGGCGCATACAGTATAGCATATGGAGTACAGAGAGAGCACCGGGAGAGTTAGGCACAAAACTCAAGCAATTAGTGCGGCTTTTTTTGTACGATTTAGCCATACATACGATTACCTAATATAAGCATAATATAGAGATTGTTATGTTATGTATAAACCTTAGAGTACGTGCGAAATCAGGTTTTGCCGGCGGAGGCAAAAGTAAAGCTTCTTTTGCGGGCTTTTGGCGGCGGATTGTGTTTGCGGTTTGCGTTGCACTCACTCTCACTCACTCATAACAACCACTGTTTCATATGAGAAGGGATTAAATTTTGCGCTCAGCATCCGATCCCCTATTTATTCATATATATATAAGAAAATACTTACTGATAGAGAGAGAGAGAGAGAGAGAGAGAGAGAGAGAGAGAGAGAACTACCACTAAAAACATATATTATTCTCGTCTCTCCTATTGTAACGGAGAGATCAGTGCTCGCAGTATAATAGCAGCGAAATATGTGCGCGAAATAAATCTTTTATAAAACACTGTTTCTCTAAGTTTTTTTTATTGATGATGAGATCAAAGCACAGAATATACTGTTGTTTCCATAAAGATTAGGGAATATGTGTTTTTCGTAAGAGTATTGTGTTTTTATTTTCTTGTTTTTGTTAGTCTTTTATGAACTGAGAATTAATGACAATTTAAATGACAATCACATATATTGGTATTTATGGCACTGATTTATTGATTAGACTACTTGAATTCAATTAAAAATCATTTTTACACTCATGTCATATAATTATATATGTGACTGAATATCGTTTCTACAAAATGAAACAAAAATATAAATCAATTTTAATAATATATTTCAACGATTAATGCTATATTTTAGAGACACAATGAGGGGGAGAGAGTGTTACAAAATGTGTATATAATAACATACTAAATATTAAGTTAGTTGTTTGAATACAATTGAAAAACTATAACAAATGTTGTGTTCATAATTAGAATTAGATCTTATGATCTAAATTTCAATTGAATGAAACATTTTTTGAAAACGTGTCATATTTTACATTGAATACAAAATAACTGTGTTTTTTGCTCAATAAATATAATCATTAGATTTTAGCGAAGAAAATGTATTTATTTCTTTGATATAAACTTTTTATTTCATTTACACGTACTGTATATTTATGATTATTGTAATAAAATGCTTAATACTGGCCCTCATAAAGTACTTAAGCACAATTGTCATCAAGTGCTTGACTCTATTATATTCATGCAATTATTTAAGCCGCAAATTATTGATATTGTCTTATATTTACAGTTAAGTCAAACACTTATTGGTTAGCAATATTTATTAAGACTCACAGTATATCAAAATTGCTAAAATATACTGTTTGAATGTATCGTTATAACATTATTACAGCATTTTATTTCTCAACACATAATGTGTTTTCCAATTCATTGATGGCTTATTACTTACCAGTATTTCAAGATCTCATCTCAATTACCTCTAATGTTATGTTTATTTGCAATATTAGTCCAAAGAATGTATTTATTTTAGCGTTTCGTATCATATTATACAAAAGCCATTGAAATATTGATATATAATTTTATTACAAAGACATTGATATACTAATGAGTGGCAAATAAAAACAGATCTCAAAAACTGCGATCAAATATTTTTAATGTCGTTTAATATTTTTTCTTAGGATTCATCGAAATATTTTATTACTTATTTGACAAAACACGTTATGAATGCATTTATTTGTAAATACTGCCAATAATTGCATCTATAAAGATGTCTTAGATATCATATAGTTTAATACAAACTTTGACACAATGAGGGCTAATTTCTATTTTGAATATACCGTTCAATATATTGATACCGAGTATATAAAGTATATAATAAAAGCGATGCTATTATTAAATCTATTCTATACCCTAATAGCATGTAATATAACCGACAATAGAGACGACAAAACAATCGGTAAAAGATATAAAACTACGATATAATAGCAACTCATTTATCGGCGAGAATTGGCTTTTAGTGAGGGTTTAAAAGCGTCGCCTATTTATACGGCTAACTGTGTGGCAATCGTATGACTTGGAGTGACTTTTGCCCAATAATCTAATGAATCTCTTATATTATATTTAATAAATAATTGCAAATAATAAAATAGCAAAACGGCTGTACTGTCAACTCCCAGCGCTAATCCCGGTGCCTTTTGGCTGGTCTTATTTACAGTGTTTATTACGTATGCCTTTTGTGCAATGACTTAATGCCCATAATCTTTGGCAAACACAGACATACAGTAGTCATCTATGGCAGGGATAGGGAGCACGAGGGAAAGCTATTAAAGCGAATCCGCACTAATATTATACAAATAATATTTAATTAAACTCTTAAACGATTAACACAACAGTGAATATCAGTTTAATAACTAGTTTATAAATCCTTAAATTTCAATGACTAAATGTATAGAAAACTTTTCCCACTTTTTTATACCCCAATTGATATATAACTAAAACCTTGATTAAAAAGATACATATCTGGCATAACGTCTAATAAATAAAGTATTAAATTGTTAGACAAACACCCACTCCATGCAGTAGTTTGTAGTGTAGGTGAAGTCAAAGCGAAATGTTATTTAATACTGTTTAACATCTGATAAAATCAGTTAATCTTATTGACGCCTAATGTTATTATTCGGTGATTATGAGACAAACCAACAAAACTAATAATTTATTTTTTAATACACCATATACTCTGATATCACTTCATGTTTTGAGCCCCGGGATTATGAGTCACTCGAGAAAAAAGCAAATCATCAAATCATATGAAAAGGTGTAGAAACTTATGATATACACGGAGTACTTCTCGACTTAATTTTATTTAATCAATCAATCAATGGCTTCAAATAATTACACTACGAAGTGATTATCATTTATAATGCAAAACACAATGAGAGTGCAATGCATTGAGAATACGTTTCTTTGCACTTAAATTTTCATTTAATATAATTACTATTATTAGTTGTAATTATTGATTTGATAGCGAGTGAGAGGGAAAAGTGATTTTGTAAATGAGTGCTAAGAAAGTGATAATCGATTGGACTATTAAATGGAAAAAACAGCCGTAAAAACACATATGAATTGAAATGATTTGTTACAAAATAGCAGAAAAATAACATTCAAAGAGAAATCAATGAAATGCACTCAATATTTACCTCCGATTTCGTTGCGATTGGTTTTAGGCGTAACGACTCTGAAAGCGCTTCCCATCCCTTCGGCACTCGGTTTCGATGAGGAAGTGGTCGACGATGTGGTCGATGAGGAAGATTCCGGTGATAGGAGTAGTGGTGATGATTGCGATGCGTTCAGCAGTAGTAAGTGGTTCTCAAAGGACGACAACTTATTTAGTAAAAACTGTTTGTAATCGAGTGATGAAGACATTCAAGTGATCAGTAGTTATTAAAAATGAAAAACTTTTTAAATTTAACTCAAAACACAGAATAAATGGAAAACTGTTTGCAAAACAAATTGATTGCAAAGATTTCGGTGACAAAGTTGGAGAAGAAGTTGTGTCTCAGTCTTGAGAAGCGATGTCTCGTATGAAGTGTTGGAGAGTTTGTGTCCTGGGTTTTGAGTGTCGGTGCGATGCTCAAGTGGAAAGCCTACGGTTTGTTGTAATCAATTGCGCGCATTCACTATCAGGTGTAGAAGCGTTGACGTGAGTGGAGAGTACAGTGCAATCATTTTTGCATAATAGATGATATGACTGCCATTCGGCTCCGAGAATCTCAACACTGCTTTCCACTGCACAGTACTAGGGGAACGACACACCAGTGCACCAAAACATATAAAGTGCCGTATATTTTGCAAATCTCTCTCTTGTTTTTCGTTGAGAGCAATACTTTTTTGCGATTCTCCGCAAAGACTTGCAAAAAGTCTGCAAAACTTATATAAACCAACAGTTAATTGAATTAAATCGCAAACAAATTCGTTTGATGCGATCGTTTGTATTCAAAAACAGTTGCAAAATGAGTAGAGAGAGAGAGAGAGAGAGAGAGAGAGAGAGAGAAGTAGCAAAAGAAATCTTCCCAATTATTGTCTCTACTTTTATTGAGTTTTCTCTCTTATATTCGGTTATCTCATCTTATTTTTACTGTGTTTTTGAGTCAATAAAAACTTTGCTTAGAATTACGTAATTGAGATGAAAAACAGTGAGTTTTAAGCTTTCATTTATTTATGATTACTGCAGCAATGCAATACAAATTGTACTTTTACAATAATTTTCGTTTTCTAAACTTTTAAATGAAATTTATTTTATATCACTTTCTATATCTAATTTATATTTAAATATTTAATCGATTAAAAAATATATTATAAATAAATAATTAATTACTTTCTAAACCTTTATATAGTATAGTTATTATATATTACGAATAAAATCATATATTTAATGATAATTATGTAAAATTTAAAATGATTTGCTCAAATATTAATAGGATTTGAGTGGACAATCAAAATACAAGTCACTATAGTTTCGCACCACTTGTTAACTGCAGAGATAGAGATAGACTGCGGAAAAGAGTACTGTTTTTCTCGTCAAAAAGTTGTGCAAAATTGATGATTACTCGGGCAAAGT
>CAJPVJ010000555.1:2922-15676 GCA_905397405.1 Oppiella nova
AATTTATATTCAATTTATATACTAATATTGATAATTATGTTTTGAAATTTAATATAAAATTATCTGAAATACAACGTACAGTAGTCTAGTGTAGTGGTAGTTAATATTGATATGCACCACACTACCGTACAGTATCAATTATTATGCGATAACCATGTTCTGTGCTTTAATTTTATTAAATTATTGACGTAAAATTCAGTATTATTTTTAATTTGCACTGGTATGTTGGTTCATAGCTAATGCTAAATAAAAATTATTATATAAATACATTGTATATTTATAATGCATAAATATTGTATCTAGTGTAGTGGTAGTTAATATTGATATGCACCACACTACCGTACAGTATCAATTATTATGCGATAACCATGTTCTGTGCTTTAATTTTATTAAATTATTGACGTAAAATTCAGTATTATTTTTAATTTGCACTGGTATGTTGGTTCATAGCTAATGCTAAATAAAAATTATTATATAAATACATTGTATATTTATAATGCATAAATATTGTAATATTTATTCCAATTCAATTCACTAACAATGGTTAAATGCAAGCCTGACTTATAAGTGGTAAAGTGAGCCTGAAACCTTATACACTGAAAATAAAATTGTTTAGTATTTATAAAGAGATTTTTGTCGAATTGTTTAATATCTCATAATTATATGGCCTGACGTTTATCAGTCTCTTTCACAACTCGAGGCTTACATGTTATCACTGTATTGAGTGAATGCCAGTGCAAAGTATGTCTGTCTATATATGAAGAAACTATTTTAGTACTAAATTGTAGCATCACTTCCAAAATGATTTTCTTATGCAATGGGAGACATCCAAACATCCAAATAAAAATTTCGTTTGAAATGCACTCTCATATGAATGCATAGTATGCGTACAATACATACTGCATGTGAGTCACAAATGTTAAGCTATTTATTTATTTTAATGCAATCATTACCTGTACAGTATTACGAATATTATTCATGCATTTTCTACAATTATTTGCTAATGTCCATGTTATATAGCTATGAAAATTATATAATATTATTCTTAAAATACAATTAATAATACAAATCTACACATTAATAGATTAATTAAACGGAATTTAATTTCAATTTCAAAGAATTATTTGTTATCTGTGCATGTATTTCTGTATACTACTATATACTGTAAGTGTAGAGAGAGAGAGAGAGAGAGAGAGAGAAGCACTTTAAATTAAAAGATATTTTATAATGTAAACTTTATACTGTATAATAAAGTAGTGTGGTATATATGCGTCTCTCTCTCTCTCTCTCTCTCTCTCTCTCTCATTACAATCTGGCAGTACTTCTACTGAAAAATAAAGTGTTTTTTGGGAAACCAGTTGTTGTGCTGTAGTGTTGAGCAGTGAGTGGTTGTGTTTGTCGTAAGAGACAGTTTGACGGCAGACTCGTTGCGATTATTATTATTATTAACATATTTTTTATAACACAGTAATTGCTGTATAAATAGTTATGGAGAACAATGAAAACTCGCAAAACTTTTTGAATATGAAATCAAGTCATTATAATAATCATAAAAGTGTTGGCAGTGGTGTTGGTGGTGGTGGTAATGGTGGTGGTCGTAGTGGTGGTGGACGTTATGACGGCAACTGTAGTCGTAGTAGTGATGGGAGTAAAGAGTTTGGGTCGACCCGTGGCACCCAAGATGTCATGCAAGTGATCGATGGCATGAAAGCACGGATATATCAACTGTTGAATGAAACCAATGAATTAAAGTATGAAAATTGTCAACTTAGGAAACAACTCTATAAATGATGTTTGCATTCATCTATTCATGTGATTTGATAATTGTTTCAAACAATTAGCATTTATTTGATTACTATTTTTATGAACACAATTTCAACCCTCTTTAACATTGCATTCATTTACATACAGTATATAATACAGTATACATGTTATGAATGCTCTTATAAAATGTGTATAAAATATGACTTTCAAACACTTATCCATAAATTCATTTAATTGCTTTCAAAATTAATAAAAATTATTATATTCTTAAAATTAAACCGCTTTTGTATGAAATTCATATGAAATTTAACATGATTATCTCTTAGTAACTAATTTTTGTCTATTATTAATCTCAAAAATATTAAATTGTATATGAAATTCAGTAATTATTTTTCAATTTATATTATAATATGATTACAATTTGTCAAATAAAATGTAATAAAAAACTAATTGAATTATTGATTTGAACAAACAAATTACTTGTATCCTCCCAATCAACTTAAGGGGATAAACTGATCCGGTTATGACACGGGCCTGCGGTCAGTTGGCCACAAATGGGATTTATCATTGAAAATGTTATGTATTGTGTAACAGAATACAAAGTAAAGATAGCAATGTAGTTATAATAAATATAGATATTATATAAAGTATGACTACACCGTATATTACAAGGTTATTTCATACAAAGAGTATTGAAAACCTCTTCACTCTCTTTCATGATCTTAAGGTTAATTTTAGTAAATGTATAAAATTGTAAATTCAGTTCATACAATTTATTGTTTATTTTTTATATGTAAATTTATAGATTTTAATTTATTGTATTGTATTGATTTTAAGTTTTATTTTGTTTTAGTAAACATCCCGTTTTAATATCACTACATAACTTCTGCCGATCGGTGTATAAAAATAACATACATTTTGTTAATTCAAAATAGTGTTTAAGAAATAGTGAAATGATTTACACGAATAAATAAATAAATAATAAAGCGATTAAAAGAATTGAAGGAAAATTAAGTGCAAAAACAAACAATATTTAAATTATGATTGACAATAAAATTTGATTGAATCGGGCGTTTCCATTAGCAGTTCAATCGTTAATATTGTAATCTACTGTATAATTATAACCTTTTATTTAATATTAGTTTAATATTTTAGTTAACATAAAATAAATTATAAATTACTTTTATTTTACTGCGTTTAACACATATAACTGAGAAAATTTTTTATTTCAAAAATAACACTTATTTTTTATTTTTATTAAGTTATAAATCTCTCTCTCTCTCTCTCTCTCTCTCTTACGCAAGAATTCAAGGATTTTAGATTTACGATTTACATTGAGTACAAATCTATAATACATGTTAAGTTTACTACAATAATCATTACAGAATAATACAATTAAATAATTAAATTGCTGCGCTTAACAAAAATTATGTATTAGTCTTCAACATTTGTATTATAATTATTAGTATAGTACCAATATAATATTTTAATTTGATTATATAAGTGTTAAAATAAAATCATTAAAATTGGTATAATACTAGTATATTACTATATTATTCTAATATAATATTTTTATTATAAAAGTTAAAGTTAATAGGAATAACCTTGTTTCTCTCTTGATTACTAAATTAAAAGACATTAGATTGATAACTTGAAATATCCTTTAGCATCACGATTATAAAGCATAAAATAACAGATTTATTAAGAAATATTTAAAATCCATTATTTCTTAATTTTTGTCTAAAACTATTTTTTAAAACGTGACTAAAAATAAAATAATATGACAGGTTATGTCGATAAGATATATTGAAATTAGTAGAACGCATGAAATACAAATATTATGTATTAACTTATAATTTATAATATATTAAACTTTATAATGCTAGTACTTAACTTTATATTTTTAATTTTACTACTCTTACTTAATAAACATATATTTTATTTCATATTAAAAACATATTAAATAAATATTTAGCTTATCAAAAATGTAGTTTTATTTACCACTTGTTTTTCAATATTTTAAATAACTTATAAAAACAATCAATTTTTTATATTAAATTTAATACTTGATAATGTTTAACATTATTATGTTAATTTAATGTATTAATGTTTAATGTAATTGTATTGTGGAAAATTATGGAAAATCGAATTTTGTAAATATTTTACAAAATTTATTTAAAAGGTATCTTCACATTGGAAACATTATAAATTAACTTTTAAGTTCACATGTGTTAAAACTGATAACTACTATAATTAGCAAAAGTTTGTAAAGTATTCTTATTTATTGTATAGATTATCACATAATTATTTGAAATAAATCTACAAATTGCGTGATAATTTCTGTTTCAAGAACATTTTGTGACAAATCATATTTTTATATTTTATTAATACTTTATTTAATATGTTAATAACAGTATTTCTTATGTTTTATACAGTAAATGTTAACTAATCGAGACTGTTTTTATTAAACCTGTCAATTTCTAGTAATCCCTTTCTAACTGACTATTATTAGATTAATTGCAGTATTTTATATTGTTATGTTAAAATCAAATATTATATATTATATTAAAAGTTTTATACTTCTATAATAATATTTAGTTTAATATATTGATTCTGGTAAAATTAGTAGCAACATACATTTTCAATTATTTAATACATTGTTATTCATATAAATCAATTTAAATCAAACATAAATCAATGCAATTTTAGATATTTTATTTAAATTTAATAAACTAAATACTTTATATAATACAGTATAATGAATTTGTCTATTTTACAATACTATACATAATTAAAATAGTTTCAAAAATTAAGATTTATCAAATTTATTTATAATATACAGTAATGTGAATAAAAATGAGTAAAATGAGAAAATGTTGGTCAGGAGAAAAACCTCTGAAATATACATCAATAATAACAAACTGATTGGTTATGTGTTTAGCCGAGTAGTCCACCGCCCGCTCCCTTAAAAGCTTTGCCTCCGGCAGTGGCGCCGGCGGCCGCGCCCTTCTTTCCGGCGGCTTTGGCAGCAGCGAACCCTTTCTTTCCAGCGGCCGCAGCACCGGCTGCTGCACCCGCTTTAGCACCGGCAGCCTTAGCAGCCTTAGCACCGGCAGCACCAGCAGCACCGGCCCAACCACCTTTTTTACCCGCAGCACCGGCAGCACCTCCAGCAGCAAACCCTCCGCCGGCCTTTCCAAATGCAAATCCCTGAGCCGTCTTAAATGTTCTGTCAGTCAGGCATTCAATCAGTTGTTAAATATTTATAAATAATTCAAATATAAATAATGTCTTAAATAAATATATTTGGTTTTGGGTTAATATAAACTTACGCCACTTTCCCAAATGCTTTATTATATCCGGCACCTCCTGCTTTGCCCCATTTGCCACCCTTTCCCCATTTCGCACCCTTTTTGCCGGCCGCACCAAAAGCCTTATATTTGATTTAAAATGATTGGAAAACAGTAAATAGTAAATGGATATAATACTAATTAGTAAGAGTCAGTCATTACTTTGGCTGCCTTTGCGCCCTTAGCACCGGCAGCTCCAGCAGCTGCACCGGCCGCGCCTCCCTTTTTGCCTCCCGCGGCTGCTTTGAATGCAGCGCCACCTTTGGCACCAGCCTTAGCCCCGGCAGCAAAGGCTCCCTTTTTGAAGCCTTTAGCAACGGCGGCTCCGCCAGCGCCAGCACCTCCTGCTTTGGTTTCGGCCACTTCTAACTCCTCTGAAGCGGCGCTCTCCAAGTCTTGGTCGTCGTCTAAATCCAATTCCACTTCATTTTCTTGGGCACAGGTATGACATACGGACAGACATACCAACAAACCCAACACCAACAACTACAATAGTTTGCATATTAAAACATTAAATTCATATAATTTTGGTTAATATTTGGCACAATAAATGATATTGTAGTTAATCCACGTAATGGTAATCCATACCCCTTTCAAATTCATCGTTCAAATTTGTAAACTAGTATTAGATTTAATATTTAATTTACTATGTATTTTACTTTCAAGAGAATGAGATTCAATACTAAATATGAAAACAAATATTGTGCTGAATTTATAGGCAACAACTTTTTGCTTCATTCATTCACATGTATTTCCGTTATTTAAACTTCAATGATATTTACTTTTTCTTGAAATTTGTCCGACGTTTTCTAATATATTTATAAATATACGGTGAGTTACAGTATGACATTATATGCACTCCTATACAATATTGTGTTACTAATAATGTCTATTAATTGATTAGCGAAAAGTTATTTTTAAAGTCCTTCATAAGAATTGTTGCTAATTATGAGATGAAGTGATAATAATGTATATATAGGAAGAAAAGTGTAATTGTGTTCAATTAGCAGATATTTTGTCAATTATTTAATTAGCTATACAATATTATTACCTGCTTATACACTGTATAATATACAGTGTACTATAATATGCTATATATATATACAGTATTTGGGATAATGTTGATATCATATCAATGATATGACTAATCTGATTAAATTGACTAATTATTTATAACTTATTTAGCAAATGATGTACATATTAATATTATTTAAATCTTATAAATAAGTTTTTCGTTATGAGAAACTAAATACATAAATAACTCTACAAGCAAATAATAAGAAATTTACACATTGTATTAATGAATATTATTATAACTCAAATTAATGCAATAAGTTCACAAATTACTATATTTTTCTTTTAATTATATTTATTGAAGTCTACTTACTATGTTACAAAAATTATATGATCTTGAGAACATACAATAAAAGAGCTTTATAAAATATGTTATATAATTAATCTCAAATAATAACTTAATATCAAGCATAAAAATGTATATCTGAGAAACCAATGCCATTAGATGGCTTCTCAGATATCATTATTAATAATTTTATTTAAAATATTAATTACACGCAAGAATTTTATGAGACAAAACAATTAATATGATTAATTTTAATTTTTTAAAATGTTTAACTCTTACAGCGTATAAAATATAAAATTTTTATTTATAAAATAAAAATGATTGAGAAAGCAATAAAAATACATAATATGGATAAATATTGATTGAATATAGGACTGAGTGAGAGATCTATGAGTTTGAGTCGAAACATTGTCCGTATGTTTAGCCCAATAGTCCACCGCCGGCGCCCTTAAATGCCTTTCCTCCGGCAGCGGCTCCGGCAGCCGCGCCCTTCTTTCCGGCCGCTTTGGCCGCAGCGAAACCCTTCTTACCAGCGGCCGCAGCACCGGCTGCCGCCCCTCCCTTCGCGAACCCCTTTTTACCCGCTTTAGCTCCAGCGGCTCCGGCAGCTGCAGCCCAACCGCCTTTTTTAGCGGCTGCACCGGCGGCACCACCGGCTGCGAAGGCACCGCCAGCCTTTCCAAACTTGAATCCCTGAGCCGTTTTAAATGTGCTGGACAACCATCATTGAGAGTTAGTATTAATACGACATTGAAATAGTTAGTGAAAGGTATGATACATACGCTACTTTGCCAAACGCCTTGTTATATCCGGCACCACCAGCTTTGCCCCATTTGCCCGCTTTGGCCCATTTGGCGCCCTTCTTGCCGGCCGCCGCGAACGCCTGTTCCGCTCAGAGGTTACTAAATGTGCTAAAATTTATAATGAAGGAGACGTACCTTTCCAGCCTTTCCGGCCTTAGCGCCGGCAGCTCCAGCAGCAGCTGCTGCGGCGCCTCCTTTTTTGGCTCCGGCAGCGGCTTTGAAAGCGGCCCCTCCTTTGGCACCGGCCTTAGCTCCCGCAGCAAAGGCCCCCTTTTTAAAGCCCTTGGCAACGGCCGCAGCGCCGGCACCAGCGCCTCCACCCTTAGTCTCGGCCACCGCTAAGTCGGCCTCAATCTGAGTCTCAGAGGCGGCGCTCTCCAGATCCGAGTCTTCTTGCAATGCATTCTCCTGAGCACTGGTAGGTGTTGTCACCAAACAGTACAATACACTCAATACGATAAACTGTTTATTCAAATAATTGTATAAATATTATCAGTTCAAAATTAATAATAAATTTATTTTTACAATTCATACAAATTTTAAATCCATTTAATTTTAGGAACGTTTTAATGTTTGCTTTTTAAAAACTTTTTAGTATACTTAATGCTTGTGTCACACAATTGTGATTATAACTTATGAAATGACACGATATTTATAGTTTTGCTGGTTTTATACCAAAATCCAAAATATGCATTGGTAACATTAATTTCCGTTTTGTTACTAAACATATTTTTCTTAACGTTAAAAGTTTTTACACGAACTATAAACAATTTATTTATTTAGTGAAAACAGTGAAAATATATTTCAGTATAAAATACTTTTTAGACCTTCAAAAGAAAATTATTTTAAGGTTTTAAAAGTTTCATTGTACAGAGTATATTTGTAGTGAAGTTTAAATAGAGATATTAGTAATGTATTTCAGGATCAGATAATCAGTTGTCTTATAAAATTCATATCCGCTATAATTCAAGAAAATTGTTTTTTTAAATAATACAACCTCTAATATTAATATGTGTTTAAAGCCATTGATATAACGATTCAAAGAGTTGGACATATGAGCGGAAGTAACGCATAATTTAATTGAATGCTATTTCATTTACCTAAGTTATACACTATAATCATACAGTATTTCAAATATATACAATATAAACTTGCACTACAATATATGGTAAATACTGTATAAGTAAATATAATTTTAATTAATAACACAATTTTATATTACAAAACATTTACAAACATACCAATTACATTTGTGTGGTAGTGTGATATTGAACTTGAAAATTAATAATTTTCTAAATTAACAACTAATTTCGGAAAGTAATTTTCCGAGAAATTAATTAAACTTGAAATTGCAATACATTTCCCGGCATTTCCAAAAAGACACATTTTCCTAGTAATAATTTTTCTAATTGCTAATATCTATATTCCTGGACCCAGTTATCAAGGAATGCATTTAACTCTGCTTTCATATGACTATATTCGTACAGAACATTGCTATATTCATATAAAAGCAGAATTAAGGTAAACTTCTTGACATCTGGCTCTGTACAAAATTGCACATTTGCATTTCAGTGCATAGGATACCAAATCATCACATTGCTATATTTATAGTTTATCGATAGTAATAGAAAAAGATTCATTGTAATCCTTCATACTATAGTCATATAAAAATAAAGATTCTTATAAATACTCAAACATAATGTACTACTGTATATTGAACATGAAATCATATATTTGTACGTCTAAACAAGCAAAGTTTAAAAGTTTTATGACTATAGCAAGTTGTATGAAGGTTTATAAATAATCTTTTTCGATTACTATCGATAAACTATAAATATAGCAATGTGATGATTTGGTATCCTATGCACTGATTTATAAAAATATTCATATTTTTTGCAGTTTTAATTCAAAATCATTCAAATCATAAATAATACAGATTGTTAGTTTTGATTTACATAGCCAGATATACTGTTAATAGTTGTAATAAATAATTTCTAATCATTAGAGTCTAATGATATCTTTATTAAATTTTAAAATTTTAATTGAATGATATTATTATGTTTAATTTCCATAATAGTTTAATTGTGGTTAGTTATTACAGATGAGTAATTAACTGTCTTAAATTTGAGTGTAATAACTCATTAGACTCTAAACTTTAGAGAAAGCAACTATAAATTATATTTGTGTCGTCCTCCATTATGATATAACAGTAAAAACATAAATGTAAACTAGATTTAAAACTTGATTTAAATACAGTGTAATTGTAACATCCATTGTTTTATTCTTGTTTATATTGCAAGTTTAAACTTTTGAAATAGATTTATAATAAGGAAAATAGATTTTTGCCATTTATTAAAGACATATTGAATTTTTAAAATATATTTATTTTTAATTTTTAAATGAATACCGTACTTATATTAATAATTAGATGTTATAACTTATAATAAACAAAATATTGAATGAAAATGTTGAACATTGTTTGAGATAATATATTTAAATATTGATGATTCGGTAGTGAAATGCACTAAAATCCAAAGCGAGTGATTGACGAGTGTTTGTCTACATTAATAGTATTAAGACTGTTGTCGACATTGAATTTATTGGAGTCGTGAGCGGAGGGTTGAGTCGTCGTATTGTAGGCAACGCTGGACTCCGTGTTGTGAGCGGCCGATGACGCGACCGACGAGAATAGTCGGGGCTGTTGTTGGAAAGAGCGACCCCTTTGGCCCCTTTGGCCTCTCAGGCGTTGTGCCGACAATCTTGCGATTGACTGCTCATCGTATCCCTCATTAGTATCCTCTGCGTCGTCGTGCGGAACAGTATTCATGTTATGGTTAATCAGATTTGGATCAAATGACTGTCGTTTGCTTTGGTTTGCAGAGTTGTAACCGCTTTGTCCTCTAATGGGAGTCGGGTTTTGCGGGAACTGGCCATAAGAGTGTTGTTGTGGTGGATATGTTTGTTGGCTATACGGATAGACTTGAGGTTGATTTTGGACATACTGTCCCGGCTGTTGACCAGCGTATGGTTGTTGTGGTACATAATGTTGTGGAGGATATGGCTGTTGTTGTTGTGGTGCATATTGCTGGGGAGGACCGTATTGGGGCTGATATGGCGGGTAGTATTGAATTGGTTGGCCGTACTGTTGTGGCTGTGGATAGCCTTGTGGTGTAAATGGCTGTTGATATACGCCTTTAATTGAGAAATTGATTATTTAATTATGTTTTCATACAAATTAATCAATAAAATTATATTCACATTACCAGGTACTGGCTGAGTATTGATATAAGGTTGAATGGGCTGTTGATTATATTGAACTGCTGGCACTGGTATTGCGGGTGGAATGGCATTAACTTGAGTTCTTGTAACTTTTCCCTTGGCTTTAACTGTGTTAACAGTGGGGGGTTTGAGTAGAGGTGTGTTTTCATCTAATATCTCGTCGTATTCAACGCCGGGATTATTGGCAGACGACTGTCTAATTCCGCCAAATTCTGGTCTATACTTCTGGTGGGACTGCGGCTGACGATAGGCTGGCGGAGTGGCCGGTGTTGTCGTTGTGGGCGACTCGGGTTCGGACGACGTATCTTCGGCGCCACCATCTTCTCCCCCTTCAGTAGTCTCTTCGTCACCCCCTTCACCACCACCTTCTGCTCCGTCACCCCCTTCTCCCCCCTCTCCCTCCTCTCCATTTCCGTAGTCATAGTCTTGTCCTGAAAACGAATTGTAATTTTAATTGAAAACTAAATATATTTAAATTTAAACCCAACACACCTTCTGTGCCGTCCCCTCCCTGTCCACCAGCACCGGCCTGTTGTTGTTTTTCTTTGGCCGCCTGTTCTTTTGCCTGTTTCTCCTGTTGTTTCTTAATTTCGTCCAAATCTTCTTTGCTTAGAAGACCGGGAGGAAAGAGTCCTTCCGGAAAGTTATCGCCTATACCTCCGCCTAAATTCTGTAATTGTTGAATATCTGGATCATTGGCCGGGTCTTGATTAGGATCCTGGGCCTCCTGTCCCTCATCACCACCTTCTTCTCCTCCTTCTCCTCCTTCCTGACCCTCTTCTCCACCCTCTTGTCCTGAGTCTTCATTAGCGTTATCTTTAGCGCCGGTATTATCTTCGTAATCATTTCCTTCAGAAGTGCGGCCTTTATTAACCCGATTATTATTATTCTTATTATTATTTTGATAATTCCTATTATTTCCGTAAAAACCTCCGCCAATGTTCTCCTCGTTGTTACGAATTCTGTTAACTTTTAGTAAATAAATAAATTAAAACAAAGTGATTATAATTTAAACCGATTGTCAAATATTACTATAAAACTGATACATACGGTTAGCCCTATTATGAGCACGTGGAGCACCAAACAATCCGCCATCAGTTCCACTCTGAGGACTTCTCTGAGCACCTAATCCGAGCCCACCGGCGCCCTGTCTCGATGGACCAGAACCTAAACCAATGCCTAATGGATTAAGAGCTCCCCCCAGACCTCCAAGTGCTCCGGGAAGTAGACCTAAAAGGCCTGCGCCGCCGCCGTTGCCTAACTGTGATCTGATTAAGTCTAAGAAATAACAAGTATTGAGTTTATGGTATAAACTTTATATTATAAATAATGGCAATAAATGTTTGGTTTACTTTGAATTCTGGGATCTCTTAATAATCTTGGGTTTTGAAAGATTTGTTGAGCTATTTCTGGGTTTTGTTCCGCCAATTGTCGAATTCTCGGATTATTTTGCAGAATCTGTGCTATTTGTGGGTCGAGACCACCGGCGCCTTGTCTTCGGCCACCCCTCACACCGGGAGCGCCGCTTAGGAAAGGGTTTTGCGACTGAGCGTTGCGTTGCAGAGGATCTCTGTTATAATCTTTCATTTGATATCTTCTGTTGTTTTTGTTGTCATTATTTGAGATATCATTTGTCGACCCCTTATCAGGTGTTTGGATGGACTTATCATTAAGTGAAGTGATGTTTTGGGAATCATTGGTATCAAAGAATTCCACAAACGATGAGGAATTAGAAGATTCTTTGGTCGTGTTGTCCACAACCCTCACAACAGGTGTCAGTAATGTAGTCGTTTCAGAAGTTTCTGTACTATTAGTCTCTAAATGAGTTTGATTTGTGGGATGAGTTGATAATACTCCGGTAGATATGCTTTCATAAGTAGTAGCTTTACAGCCCACAGCCAGCACCGATACCAACAAAAGTATTGACTTTGAACACATCTATTAAAAAACAAACTTTTATTAACTAGTCTTAAATTCAGTGAAATTAACATTTAATTTATAAATAATTTTGACATAAAGTATACCGAATAATATGAATATTCACATTAAGATTTAAATTGTGTATAAAGGTAGTGAGCACAAATAAATTAATGACAATGATATTACTTGATATAGAGTATTATTGTAAATTTAATCTACACTATAATGTTAAATATAAACAAGTGGCGTAAGTATAGATGTTATAATAAACTAAATTT
>CAJPVJ010000556.1:0-11936 GCA_905397405.1 Oppiella nova
CTTATTTGTCTCGACAGCTTATAAATCCTTATAAATTATAAGTTATAATATTATTGAAAACATTGAAACAATTTATATAAAAAATTTATTGAAATTTATTTTCCAATAGGATTATTACCGCTTTTTTGAATAAACACTTAGATTTTAAAAGTTAGACAATATATTTTATATTAAAGGTTTTTATATTTTATACAAGGTACGAATAAAATAAATGTTTGTATAAAAAGACGATTTATTTTATAGCCGGATCGTAGGCTTAAAGCAAATATAAATACCTTTTGCTATCAAGTATACAATATTGAGTAAAACACAAATAAATTACAAAATGATATAATTTTTCTAATCTCATGTATATAATGGTAACTAATCGGTCAATACGGGGGTCGGTTGTTGTCGGCATGAAAAACATTTCCACCACAACTTAATTCAATTATAAAATGTTTTGTATTAAATATTTTTTATATATAAATAAATTATTATAATGCTAAATCATGAATCTATTTTAGCAATATAATTAAAACACGTTTTGTAAATAATTTATATTACTTTTTATACAATGTTAATTAAAAGATTATGAATATATGTAATATTCACTATAAGCAATGTACTTTTAGACAATGATAGCAAATAATATCATGGTATAGCCTCTGGCTACTAAGCCATTAAGTTATTAAACTCTTTTCTAATGATACGTTTAATCAATAAAATCATCTCAACAACAAAAAAAGGTTTTGTATATCTCTTACATGTCAAACAAATATCATTGAAATCAATCACTAAACTCAATGTTTGAGAAGAACTTATAGTTTTAGATAAATATATTTCTGACTTAAAAAATACACTCTCTTTTTGATGACTTGAGAAAAGTCGAGAAAATGTCAAAATAATTTACTTATGGCTCATCTAATGGCAGTTTGGAGGGGAATGGGAGACATACTCGTCGACACACCAAATAAGGTATTTGTCACGTAATGTTAGGCAACCACACACGTGTTAAAGTCTATGGACCTGTACAATATTGTGAACATGGTTAATGTTTTGATTTTATATAGTGAACTATCATAGTTTCATAACAATACTAAACAGAGTTCACCTTAAATGCCAATTATTGGGTTCACCAGTATATCACAGACTGTTTTATTGCTATGTTTCTTATCAAAAAAGAGTTTCTCGGCTTAACTCCACTTCTTATCATTTACTTCAAAATTAAATTTCCAAAAGCTTTTGGGTCTTAAAAACAGTGTTCACATGAATAGGACTTCTATTCAAGACATCCCACACACCGTCGGGTCATCACAAATGAATGGATAAATTGTTTAGCGTTTAGCCCCATCTCTCTCTCTCTCTCTCTCTCTCTCTCTCTCTCTCTCGTGTATTAAGTGGTGTTTATGGTAAATAAAAATTGATAGGTGTGTCCCCAAGAGTTGTATCTGTTCTTAATTTTTTTGGTATTATTATTATTAAAAACTTTTTACTCATTTTATTTCCAAAAATCATTTATATTAATGTTCATTAAATGTGAAAACTTATTATATGTAATAATATAATATATTAATAAGTATAAATACAATAGAAAATACTATTAGATTTAAATGTGCCAGTGATAACTTATGGGAATGGGATGGTATATAGTTAGTTAATAGGGCAGGCACTAAGAATATTCCTTTAATGATTTAATTTCTATTAAAATAACCATGATAATTAGAAAGTCATTTATGAATAATGAGAGTTAAGAAAAATATTAAAAATATACATTTGTTTTAGCCCTTTAATATTAATATCAAATGGGCACGGTTATAAATTATAACTAATATATCAAATTTGTTTTTTAAATGATATATATTTCTATTCATTGATAAATAATAATAATATTATTATATATTACAAATTGAAACTATTTATAGATACATATTTTTATTAAATATTTATAAAAAATATTTGTTTATGTGTTTTGTTGATCAACACTAAAAGGTCAATACATTTAATATTCAATGTTTTATTTAATTTATATATTCCTACATACAATTTATTTGTTTATTTATATATTTCACAAATATTTACATACATCTAAGCGTTTTGACTAAAAAATATTATGTTTTGTGGGATATTTTAAGCTCTAATCGGATGTTATGTTTCATATTTGAGAAAACATTTAGAGAGAGAGAGAGAGAGAGAGAGAGAGACCAAAACGAGAGCTCATATTTCAAACATCTCTCATAAAAAGTATTATGAAATTACTTTCCTTTATATACAGAAGGAAATCCAAACATAAAACACAATTTAAATCAATTATAAAATTCATATAAACATAAAAACAAACTTAAAACAAATATTTAATTCTTCATTAATTATATATTACACGAAAATTCCTTTACGGTATGATATTAATTGCATAAAATTAATCGTTTCTTATAAAAAACATTTCATTATTTATATGGATGTTTCGCTTATTAAATTTAGGAGAATATTCTGTGCGATAATTAATTTAAATTAGATTTTTTTGTTAAGTATAAATCACATGTGTGTGCCCGTACTGTTTATGTATGTATACAGTTTTATATTGATATAATAATTCATTTGTAGGTGTTTTGTGTGGGAATATTATATTTTAATTCTATGACATATCGATTATTTTCTAATATATACTTTACCTTTAATTCTCTCTCTCTCTCTCTCTCTCTCTCTCTCTCGCAAATGTTATGATCCATCAGATAGAGTGATTTACTAAGTTATTTAAATATATTAATAAAAATGTGATTATAATTGATAATCTGTCCAAATTAAGACAGGTCTTTACCACTGCGAGACCCATACACATCAATAATAAACCAGTAATTTATATCACATAAAAGGCAATCCGAGTTTCGCTTTGTTTTGCTACAATAACCCAATATATTGTGCGATAATTATTATTTCATTCATAATTTCAATTAATTATTTTGTTTGTGGCTTTTTCATATTTGTGTTAACAATATTTTCTAATTTGAAGTTTAAATTTCATAACGCTATACATATTTATCGCACATTTATATTCATTATATGTATTTAAACCAGAAATAAGTGATAAATTATGTTTTGAATTTTACGATTGAATTCTACTATTAAATGTAAAAAATAAATGAAAAATTATTGTGAAATATGGAAACCATTTATGAATTAATATTAATATATTGGTACTTATATATTGTATCTAAAAAAGTACTCAATTTATATTTCAAAAGTGTTATTTCAATTACAAATATGTGTTAAATATAAATATCAAAATTCATTAATCATTTAGGAATGCATGAAATTCTTGTGTATAATTCCTACCAGCGCTCCGTAAACTACAGGTGCTATACAGTAGCACATCGTCTCTACAGTACAGTTCAAATCAATACTAGCGCTGACTTTCGGTGAGCGCCGGTTGTATGTATGAATGGATGTATATATCAAACACATATGAAAATCATTTTCAAGTTCACGATCATATCGATTAGCTCATAGGCATAGGGATGTAGAGGGGGAACGGGATGTCTGTGAGCATGACTGTCAGCCGGAACATTATGGCAACAAACTGTTGATATTATACATGATATTCTGTATAATATTCTGTGCATTATGGGGAAGGGCTGTATGTCTACGGCTCCCTTTACCTTAACCTTTACATGACGGTGACATTTAAATGAACCGGGTTCACGTACACGATTAATAAATAAATAATAAATACAATAATAATATTATAAAAATATTTTGCCCTAAAATCAAAATACAAATATTTGTAGCCAACATATTTCATATATGGCACACAAAATAAATAAGATTTATATGTTTCATAACAAAGTGATCAATAAATTAAAGCGTTCAATATTCATGAATTGAGAGTTTATATTATAATATAATATTATTATATTTTATTTTATATAAAACATGTTTATGTAATCCTATTTATTTTATAATGTCACATTTGTCTTGATTTTTATTTTTTCAAAAATCAGTTGATAAACAAATTAATGTATTATATAACATTTTAGACATAATATATTTAATATATATTGACATATTATGATTAATCCCTCAAATATTTAATTCACAAAAGTGTGTGCACTTATAAATAAAGGTTAAGGAATTGTTGATTATTAAATATAAGTTACAAATTGTTAGACATTTTTAATTAGCCAAATAATTATTAAAAATCACTACAGTATAAGTAAAACGAGTATTGATTAAATGAATATCATAAACTTATTATAAGGATTTAATAACATGTAAAACACCAAAATCACTACAGTTCATATTAATTACCTACATATTAAGTTCAAAAACTTAATGTCACTTTAATGTCGATAAGTAGTGTGGGGGCGGGTAGGGGGAGAGGGTTAAAAACAATTGACTACACTTATGTTGTAAAAATCAAAGTGTAAACTAATATACAATAGGAGACGGATCTAAAAAACGGTGTGATTTGTATTTACGGATACACTTCAACCCATTATATAAGGAAAATATTTTATTTGCTTTTCGAGATTAGTATCCAATTAACAGTACGACTGGTATGTACTCATCAGATAAGGAGGTCGGGGGTGTTTAGCACTACCCTGACTAGTATATACTAGGTTATTTTTTGTAAAACACCACCAGGAGCCATATTTTTCTAACCTTACGAATCTGAAACATTCATAAAACTGACATTTTTATGACATTTTTCAAACAAATTGTGAATTGTTTTACGAATGCCTTCTCATCACTGAATGTAACAAATATATTGTCTTTTGTCTCGCATTTTGTATATCTCTCGAGAAAAAAGCAATTATTTTGTGAGAGAATTCGTGTAAAACTACTTCTTTTATATAAGTAAAGAGGAATATAATGAGAGAGAGAGAGAGAGAGAGCTCTTATGTAAAGAAGAGTTCATTGAAACTAATGTAAAGACCATTACATAACATCCAACACAAGGATTTTCCACATTTTAACTTCATATAAGAGAAATCTACAAAAATTTATTGATTTTTGCAATTTTTCGCTAACATAATATAGTGGAAAGCCATTTAATATGTAATTAAATTTCCACAATTTTGCAATAATATTGAATTAAAGTTTTATTTAATTTACAAACAGAAAACTATTCACGAGTCAATAGCCAGAAATTGTTATTAAAATAAATAAGTAACTAGCTCATTGAACAAAATATAACTACTAGACTGTAATACTAGCAAAAGAGAGTCTTGATGTTTATAAATTCTAGACATTAAATCATTATTTTTTAGGCAGTATTAGTTAGAAATCAAAATTTTTGTTTTTAAACCTTTAAATTTGAGTTTTAAAAAATGAGATAAAAATCAATGTCTAGTAGTTGTGGGCGATTATGGATCAGTTCGTCTCACGGCTTGAATACACTTTTTCAGACAAACTTTTACTTTTCAAAAACCCATTGACTTTCAAATTATAAATGTATGTATTATTAGATTAAACATTGGATTTATGTTTTGAAACCATATTATATTTTTTGTCTAAAAAAGACAACACTTTATTTTTAATTAAATATAATAAATTTTAGGCGGTCTCCAAATCAATTAATAATAAAACTTTAAATTGCTTATTTATTTATTTAATTTTTAATTTTTAAAAGTTTATTTAAGTTTATAAATAATTTTAATCTATTTTATATATATCTGTGTTTTATAATAAAAATGAATTATTAATTTTTCATTGATATAGAAACATGTTAATATAACTAATCATTTATTACTATTACAAATCTCTTTCATAAAAATATTTTCTTGACTTTAATGCTAAAGAGATATATTATGTCTTAAGACTTCAATAGCTTATCATTTTATTTATTGTAATATTATTTCCTTTTCTCATTGAGTAAACGAAATAAATATTTTATATGTAATAATATTTTAAAATAATCTAAAGGTTAGACGATATATATATATTTCTCCATAAGCTCTCTCTCTCTCTCTCTCCCTCCCTCTCTCTCTCTCAAACATATCAAGAACATAGACTTTTGACATTTTATAGTGAATTCAATTATGAGATTTTAAGCGAAACTCTTTGAATAATTAATTTTATTGGAGCTGACATTGAAAAGGATGTGATATTTAGTATAACACATGCATTACATATCCCATACCCATAACTATCCGCCGTTTCCCTAAATATTTAGATTAAATATTAATTAAATAAATAAATTTTTATCTTTTTATTTCTTCATTTAGATATTATTCTCAATGAATGAATGGTTTATTTGTTTATTACATGTCACACAATATATGCACAAATAAATTAAACCTTAATTATTGATTAAATTTATATCATTATTATAATTTATACTCATTTTTATACTCATTACACAAATGAGTGCTTAAATGATATGAAAAACGCTAATTAATGAAGTTATTTGTCAGCAATTTATATGTCTTAACATTCACATACAATATTCAAATATTTAATAATCTATTGTATAGTGTTTTTTATATACAATATCATACAATAAAAACAAATATTGCTTTTACAAAACTACTGTTTAGTTTTTAACATATAATTTATGTATTAATTTCGATGCCGAGAGATAACAAACCATTTGCGAAAACAATACAATTATTATTATTGCGTTTTGATTACACAAAACCACTATTTGTAGTGTTTTTTATTGGTTTTGCTAACAATATATTTCTCATTATATTACATATACTCTCATAACTAATAGAGTAATAGAGAGTATAAGAAAATTGATTTCCATTATGACTACACAATACATGTCTGGTTATGATCACTAAACACAACTCTCTCATAGCCATCAAAAAAAGCACTTCGGGATCAGACAACAGGTGATCAGACAATAAGACAATCGCAATCAAAAAACGCATAACATTTTCATACATGGCTTTCACAGAGAGTGAGAGAAAAAAGTTTCCAAACTTTTAAGTTATTGTATTGTAAATCATATCGTTGTTATGTAGTAATCAATTTCAAAGTGAATAAGCTAGTTATCCCATTATTGCCGTGGCACATTCATACTATCTATTATTAATGTTATTATTATTACAATTCAATGGTTTTTGTTGTGATTTGTTTTGAGGATTTTTTTTATACGAAGGTTAGGCTCACACTCGAGAAATATATGATCTATTGTTTTGGCGATCGCTGGAAATTGTTTTCATGTTATTTATTATAAAATATTTTTTTAAGCTATTAAAATGACCCTTTGGTTTAAAAACTATTAATTATTTAACAAATCATTTTATTCGTAAATAGAAAGGAATTTTTGGTAAACATAGTTTCAATTCTAGCTAGGTTTAAATATTTTAAAATGTGTTTTAATATCTAACCAATATTTGAATACAATTAATTCAAACAATCAACTATTGTTACTGGTAATCGTAAGACTTTTAAAATAATGTTATTTCATATTAGTTTAAAACAAAACTATTTTTCATATAAATTTAATAACATCTTAAATACAAATTTACTCTTATTTTCAATGAGAGAGTGTTAATTGACATTAAATAAAAAGCAGATACAAAATAATAATAATTGTTTTACAGATTTTTCATAAAAATGAGTTCAATAGCTAATTACAATTAATTGAATGCGAGATTTCATGCAAATTAATTGCTAAATAGTAGTGAAAATCGCATAAAACAAAACAAGTGATGTATTGTTTGTATTTCTCCAGTAATAAGAGTAATGATTTATAGGTACCAAGAGATGTATCGTATGATAAATATTCACGCAATTCATTACATTCACGACATGTTGTATTAATTGATACTCTTTTTTATGATGTAGTAATCAATTTGTTTTTCGTAATAGACATACACACCTGCCTTTTGGACTTTCTATAGAAATGCAATTAATTTATATATGTTTCTTATATACTGTACTCTTTCGGGTGATTAGTTGGCTCTCTCTCTCTCTCTCTCTCTCTCTCTCACTCTCGGATAATAATAATACTGTAATTAGATTTTATTTCATAGAAAATTTCAATTTATTGATTGATTACCAAATAATTATTCACTGAATATTAACCTCTAATTACACTCATAACACGAAATAACTATTTATTTAATTAACAGCTTTTATGTTTGTTTTTCACACATATTTCAACTGTAAAGTGTTGAAAGTAAACAAAATACATGTTGAATATTAAATATTACTTAAAATCCTCGCAACTCTTAATTCAAAGTTTCTAAATGATTGTGAAATCATTTGTTTAGACTTTTAAAATTAAACTAAATTAATATAATTAATCAATAAAAATATTTTAACTTTTTTCATATGAAATTTAACTATAAATACGATCGTTTCAAGTGTTTTTCAAACAAATTTCCATGTAATACTAATTAAATAAATAATATTTTTCGCTCATCTCATAACATCTTTTATATTAACAAATAATTTAATTCAAGGAATCTTTTGCCTAAAACTAATAATAAACTTAAAAATTTTTATAAAATAAAAC
Source organism: Oppiella nova (assembly GCA_905397405.1). Classification (NCBI taxonomy): domain Eukaryota; kingdom Metazoa; phylum Arthropoda; class Arachnida; order Sarcoptiformes; family Oppiidae; genus Oppiella; species Oppiella nova. Next base: position 8,450 of record CAJPVJ010000556.1, read on the forward strand.
AGAGATTGTGAGATTGAAAATATGTTTACCATATCTCAAGATTCACTATAATTGCACTTATTATACGTCAATAATAAGTATGAATTTCTATTGAAATGATCACTGATTTTTGTAAGGGATTGACATAATACTGAAAATATCTTAATATAGTAACTATAATATAATATTGACCTCAATTGGTATGCAATAAAAAATAATAAATACCAATTTCTCTCATTTTAACAATATAGGAATGTTTTAGTAATTAATTCTTTTAGCAAACATATTTATATTTATATATCTATGTTTAAAATAAATTTTTCCATATCTCGTGCCGTGTCAATTATATTTTACCCGTGTCAGTACAGTGATATTGTTGGCCTAGATTCAATTAGTGAGTCGATAACATTAATTCAATATACAGTAATGTAAGAAATGTGATACTATTTACGAAAATTGTATTGAATTTTCTTATTCTTTGCCACAGAATGTAAACATAAACTGAATTGATTTGAATGGAAAAAATGCTCTTTGAATATGTTTTCTCGTACAGCATATGACTTATTATTTGTTAATATAAAAGAAACTTATTTTTCATAAACAAAATGTATCTATTATTAATTAAGGTTTTGTTTCAATAACTTATTTTATTTATTAGTGAAAATGAAAATGTATCTATTTTCATAATTCATTGTTTGTATTGTTTTTACTATTTCACTGACCACTACTTCCGTAAATTTGTATTTAATTACATTTGATGCTCAATATACAAAGTATTAATGAGTTTGTGAATACTGTAATAAGTAATGTATATAATAAGTGCATATTTGTTTGAGACATCTACTAATAACTGAATGTTTAATTGTATGAAACTAGTTGATGGACAATTTTATTTTGATTATATGTGCATTTCATTTGATAACACTACGCTAATCAGGATATTTTCAATCTTAATTTTAAATAGCTTGTTCAATATTTATATTATATTTGTCAGATTCTTAACACTATTTTGTAATAAAATATTAGTTATTGATACAAACTTTGATTAAAATATATTTCACACAATCTGGGATAACCGGAAGTGTAATACAATATTGAAAATCAGATATTTATTTCATTTTGAATGCAAGTGGAAAAATACAATTTTAATCACTTTATGTTATTAACTATGATTGAAATGAGAGATCACTTTCACATACCATCGACTAAAACAAATGAAACTCACTAATTCATATTTATTATGATTTTATGTATAAAATACATGGCTCTCTCTCTCTCTCTCTCTCTCATGAATAGCTTAAGGCTTATCATGTATTAAGGAATCAATTGCTGGCAAATAGATTATGAATAACACAAATTGGAGTACAAATAAAAAATATTTAAATTGGAGTCCAAATTGTGAGACAATTCACGATTTTCTCCCTCAACCCTATGGTTTTGACCCTTAATGCTCTCTCTCTCTCTCTCTCTCCTCATTCTGATTGCTGTTATAATAACTAATATAATGACTTTGAAAATCATAGCAATCATATCTCTCTCTCAAAACCGCTTTTTTGTGAATCGATTGTTTGGAAAAAACATTTTTCTCTTAACTTTTAATTTTTATTATTTTATAAATATAATACTTATTTCGGACTAACAGTTCACGAACATAATTACGGCACTCATATCCACTGGTAATCCCTATAGAGGGTCAACCAGGGGCATGATTCAAATATTTTTCTTGTAACTATCACTCAATTGTTGAATATATGGTATTTATGGGAAACGGTATCCTATAATCACATCACTGGTCCTCATGTGTTATACCGGGATAATTTTGTATCAAATTGTACAAAAAGCATAAGACTATCTGACAAATTGGTTAGTAATATATAAGGTATAGAAGTTTATATCAAAATATATTTAACGATTCAATAATAGCTTCAAATTATTGATAATGCTTTTAATACAATGAGTACATAAATACATTAGAAATTGTGATTGAATTACATGATTAAATAGAGACAAAAATAAAAAGACATTTATAAAATGCTTTTTGATAACATAGATACAATTACACCGGTTATTATGGCATTATTATAAAGTAAATACTTGTTAACAGTATGTCCATTAAGAAAATATTGCAAAACATAGTTTAGTTACAAAATATTTACAGAATTTGTTAGTTATTATAAAGCCAATAATTAGCCTCATACTAAATACACTTATTACATAACATAACAAATTAAATAGCAGCGGTTAATTTATCCGGAATATATTTGGACATATAAACAAACACTGGTCATCAATGGCCCATAAATTATATCTAAAATAACGACGATTTGAATAATAGTGTAATGAATTTCAAGGCCTTTGAAATCCAATTTTAGTACTCATTGTACGCCAAGAATATCACATAAATTAAAATTAGTGGTGAAAAATGATTTGTATAAAATACAAATTGCTGGAAGGCTTTCCACTCTCACACAGGAATGCGGGGGATATGTATTGTGAGCACAGTTTTGTTATATGAATTAATTTTTTTGTTATATTTATAGTCGTTTGACATAAGTTACACAATATATTGCAATTGAAAACTCATTTAGAAAAAAAGCATAATAATATTTGCGCAAAACTACATCATTAAAATTAGATTTTATTTTCAAACAAAAAAAACTTTCCTGATTAAACTATTTTATTAATTAAATTTGTAATTACTTTAACTAGTAAAACAAATGTGTCTAATTTGATATCTAAAATTTTTCAAATATACCACAAACCAAAAACATGTGTTTCTAATACGATATATATAAATGCCATACATATAGTCATATCCTGTTTAAAAAGTTTTTATCGCAACTAGTAATTAAATAATATGCCTTTAAATTAACTCTCTATTTAAAAAATGAATTTGTTTTGCAAAAATAAATAATTATCAAACTAAATGCAAATTATATTGAAAATATATGAACTTTTTTCGCGTACATACCATATATAGACATTCGTTGAAAAATAAACTTTCTTTCTTTCATATTTATTATATTAATTATTATTGTAATTCACTTCTAATAAACACTTTAAAAGTTGTATAAAACAAAACAAAATAAAAACCTTTTGCTTATCGTAAAAAATTTAAAACAAAAAAGTTTTCAATGAGTTGTAAAAGTTTTTTTTCAGTTCAGTACAGATGTCAATAAAAGTTTGTGATTTCCGATGTCAACACAAATGTCTCAACGAAAAAAAAAGTTTTATAACTTTTCATAAACAAAAAATACTTAAGTTTTCAGTTCAGGTAAAAGTCTTCAGCATTTTTACTAATTTAATAAAATCACTTAAAAGTGCGAAACAAAACAAATCGCTGTTTAACTCAACTATACATTCAAGTGATGATCAAAAGAAAGAGTGAAACAAAAATCTTAAGACATATTAAGCCATGAGTTTAGTCAGAGATTCTCCACACCAGTGAAAGCCAATCCAATTGTATGCCTTGTATTCATATCTATTGTTTTTTTTGTACACATTTTTT
>CAJPVJ010000556.1:12543-23183 GCA_905397405.1 Oppiella nova
TCTCTCTCTCTCTCTCTCTGGGATAATAATACTGTAATTAGATTTTATTTCATAGAAAATTTCAATTTATTGATTGATTACCAAATAACTATTCACTGAATATTAACCTCTAATTACACTCATAACATGAAATAACTATTTATTTAATTAACAGCTTTTATGTTTGTTTTTCACACATATTTCAACTGTAAAGTGCTGAAAGTAAACAAAATACATGTTGAATATTACATATAACTTAAAATCATCGCAACTCTTAATGCAAAGTTTCTAAATGATAGTGAAATCATTTGTTTAGACTTTTCAAATTAAACTAAATTAATATAATTAATCAATAAAAATATCTTCACTTTTTTCGTATGAAATTTAACTATAAATACGATCGTTTCAAGTGTTTTTCAAACAAATTTCCATATAATACTAATTAAATAAATAATTTTTTTCGCTCATCTCATAACTTCTTTTATATTAACAAATAATTTAATTCAAGGAATCTTTTGCCTAAAACTAATAATAAACTTAAAAATTTTTATAAAATAAAACAGAGATTGTGAAGATTGAAAATATGTTTACCATATCTCAAGATTCACTATAATTGCACTTATTATACGTCAATAATAAGTATGAATTTCTATTGAAATGATCACCGATTTTGTGAGGGATTGACATAATACTGAAAATATCTTAATATAGTAACTATAATATAATATTGACCTCAATTGGTATGCAATAAAAAAATAAATACCAATTTCTCTAATTTTAACAATATAGGAAAGTTTTAGTAATTAAATCTTTTAGCAAACATATTTATATTTATATATCTATGTTTAAAATAAATTTTTCCATATCTCGTGCCGTGTCAATGATATTTCACCCGTGTCAGTACAGTGATATTGTTTGCCTAGATTCAATTAGTGAGTCGATAACATTAATTCAATATACAGTAATGTAAGAAATGTGATACTATTTACGAAAATTGTATTGAATTTTCTTATTCTTTGCCACAGAATGTAAACATAAACTGAATTGATTTGAATGGAAAAAATGCTCTTAGAATATGTTTTCTCGTACAGTATATGACTTATTATTTGTGAATATAAAAGAAACTTATTTTTCATAAACAAAATGTATCTATTATTAATTAAGGTTTTGTTTCAATAACTTATTTTATTTTATCAGTGAAAATGAAAATGTATCTATTTTCATAATTCATTGTTTGTATTGTTTTTACTATTTCACTGACCACTACTTCCGTAAACTTGTATTTAATTACATTTGATGCTCAATATATTAATGAGTTTGTGAGTACTGTATTAAGTAATGTATATAATAAGTGCATATTTGTTTAAGACATTTACTAATAACTGAATGTTTAATTGTATGAAACTAGTTGATGGACAATTTTATTTTGATTATACGTGCATTTCATTTGATAACACTACGCTAATCAGGATATTTTCAATCTTAATTTTAAACAGCTTGTTCAATATTTATATTATATTTGTCAGATTCGTAACACTATTTTGTAATAAAATATTAGTTATTGATACAAACTTTGATTAAAATATATTTCACACAATCTGGGATAACCGGAAATGTAATACAATATTGTAAAATCAGATATTTATTTCATTTTGAATGCAAGTGGAAAAATACAATTTTAATCACTTTATGTTATTAACTGTGATTGAAATGAGAGATCACTTTCACATACCATCGACTAAAACAAATGAAACACTAATTCACATTTATTATGATTGTATGTATAAAATACATGGCTCTCTCTCTCTCTCTCTCTCTCTCATGAATAGCTTAAGGCTTATCATGTATTAAGGAATCAATTGCTGGCAAATAGATTATGAATAACACAAATTGGAGTACAAATAAAAAATATTTAAATTGGAGTCCAAATTGTGAGACAATTCACGATTTTCTCCCTCAACCCTATGGTTTTGACCCTTAATGCTCTCTCTCTCTCTCTCTCTCTCTCTCTCTCTCTCTCTCCTCATTCTGATTGCTGTTATAATAACTAATATAATGACTTTGAAAATCATAGCAATCATATCTCTCTCTCAAAACCGCTTTTTTGTGAATCGATTGTTTGGGAAAAACATTTTTCTCTTAACTTTTAATTTTTATTATTTTATAAATATAATACTTATTTCGGACTAACAGTTCACGAACATAATTACGGCACTCAAATCCAATGGTAATCCCTATAGGGGGTCAACCAGGGGCATGATTCAAATATTTTTCTTGTAACTATCACTCAATTGTTGAATATATGGTATTTATGGGAAACGGTATCCTATAATCACATCACTGGTGCTCACGTGTTATACCGGGATAATTTTGTATCAAATTGTACAAAAACCATAAGACTATCTGACAAATTGGTTAGTAATATATAAGGTATAGAAGTTTATATCAAAATATATTTAACGATTCAATAATAACTTCAAATTATTGATAATGTTTTTAATACAATGAGTACATAAATACATTAGAAATTGTGATTGAATTACATGATTAAATAGAGACAAAAATAAAAAGACATTTATAAAATGCTTTTTTGATAACATAGATACAATTACACCGGTTATTATGGCATTATTATAAAGTAAATACTTGTTAACAGTATGTCCATTAGTAAAATGTTGCAAAACATAGTTTAGTTACAAAATATTTACAGAATTTGTTAGTTATTATAAAGCTAATAATTAGCCTCATACTAAATACACTTATTACATAACATAACAAATTAAATAGCAGCGGTTAATTTATCCGGAATATATTTTGACATATAAACAAACACTGGTCATCAATGGCCCATAAATTATATCTAAAATAATGACGATTCGAATAATAGTGTAATGAATTTCAAGGCCTTTGAAATCCAATTTTAGTACTTATTGTACGCCAAGAATATCACATAAATTAAAATTAGTAGTGAAAAATGATTTGTATAAAACACAAATTGCTGGAAGGCTTTCCACTCACACAGGAATGAGGGGGATATGTATTGTGAACACAGTTTTTTTATTTGAATTAAATTTTTTGTTATATTTATAGTCGTTTGGCATAAGTTACACAATATATTGCAATTGAAAACTCATTTAGAAAAAAGCATAAAAATATTTTTGCGCAAAACTACATCATTAAAATTAGATTTTATTTTCAAACAAAAAAAACTTTTCTGATTAAACTATTTTATTAATTAAATTTGTAATTACTTTAAATAGTAAAACAAATGTGTCTAATTTGATATCTAAAATTTGTCAAATATACCACAAACCAAAAACATGTGTTTCTAATACGATATATATAAATGCCATACATATAGTCATATCCTGTTTAAAAAGTTTTTATCGAAACTAGTAATTAAATAATATGCCTTTAAATTAACTCTCTATTTAAAAAATGAATTTGTTTTGCAAAAATAAATAATTATCAAACTAAATGCAAATTATATTGAAAATATATGAACTTTTTTCGCATACATACCATATATAGACATTCGTTGAAAAATAAACTTTCTTTCTTTCATATTATTTATTATATTAATTATTATTGTAATTCACTTCTAATAAACACTTTAAAAGTTGTATAAAACAAAACAAAATAAAAACCTTTTGCTTATCGTAAAAAATTTAAAACAAAAAAGTTTTCAATGAGTTGTAAAAGTTTTTTTTCAGTTCAGTACAGATGTCAATAAAAGTTTGTGATTTCCGATGTCAACACAAATGTCTCAACGAAAAAAAAAGTTTTATAACTTTTCATAAACAAAAAATACTTAAGTTTTCAGTTCAGGTAAAAGTCTTCAGCATTTTTACTAATTTAATAAAATCACTTAAAAGTGCGAAACAAAACAAATCGCTGTTTAACTCAACTATACATTCAAGTGATGATCAAAAGAAAGAGTGAAACAAAAATCTTAAGACATATTAAGCCATGAGTTTAGTCAGAGATTCTCCACACCAGTGAAAGCCAATCCAATTGTATGCCTTGTATTCATATCTATTGTTTTTTTTGTACACATTTTTTATGTTTCACTTTTTTGCTTATGCCATATCATATACATGTGTTAACTTACACTATACTATGGGTTGGAGTTAAAGGTGAAATCGATAGTAATATTGCCTTTGCATTAGGGTTTCTATTATTTTATATACAATTATATATTTTTATGCATGTCTTGCGAGTGAGAAGATGATGAGCCTCTCTCTCTCTCTCTCTCTCTCACTCACTCACTCGCTTACTCTCTCCCCTTTCTCTCTCATGCTCTCTCTCCCTCTCCCATACAATGGTGAGCACGAAATTGTATTTTAGAAAAAATGATAAATTCATACATAAAATAGTTATAATACGTTTGATTCGCATGTTTGATACCGGAGCGCCAGTATATGCTTGTTATGTAATGCCTTTCCCCTCTCATCCCGGTGCACATACATAACAACAAGTGTTTGTGTGTGCAGTGTTAGCCCTAATCAATCACCCGTCCAATTGAATGTCAGATAAGTTAACTTTTTTTTGCTCCGTATATCAAGTACTTGTTGTTTCACTAAACAAAAGTCAAAAGTGGTCTCTCTTTTTGCATCTCCTATTGCATGAGAACTAAATCTCTCTCTCTCTCTCTCTCTCTCTCTCTCTCTCCACAAGTATCCCAATGTGGGACAGGGGGTGCCAATGAATATCCAAATATCCAATAAAAGATCATAATATTTCAATAATATGTATGATTTATTTCCTTAATATTAGGTCCGAGTTTTGTTTGGAAATTAAAATATTTTACATTCATATCAAAATCGTTTCGGTTTTTCTCAAATCCTTATAGTCTGTGAGAAAGCCTTGCGTTTGATTATGTAGTCATTCCTTTCCTATCTGTGCTCGTCTTCATTCATATCGTGAATTATAACTACGAGAGAGAGAGAGAGAGAGAGAGAGAGAGAGGGAGAGAGAGATCTAGTTTGTTTGAGAGCCTTTTTACGAAAATCACGATTTTCCAGATCATTATTAAGATGTCAACAAAATAAAAAATATCTAGACTAGCGCATTATAAAACACTTAATAATGATCTGGAAAATCGTGATTTTCGTAAAAAGGCTCTCTCTCTCTCTCTCTCTCTCTCTCTCTCTCTCCACAAGTATCCCAATATGGGACAGGGGGTGCCAATGAATATCCAATAAAAGATCATAATATTCCAATAATATGTATGATTTATTTCCTTAATATTAGGTCCGCGTTTTGTTTGGAAATTAAAATATTTTACATTCATATCAAAATCGTTTCGGTTTTTTCTCAAATCCTTATGTGAGAAAGCCTTGCGTTTGATTATGTAGTCATTCCTTTCCTATCTGTACTCGTCTTCATTCATATCGTGAATTATAAGATTATTATATTCACTACGAGAGAGAGAGAGAGAGAGAGAGAGAGATCTAGTTTGTTTGAGAGCCTTTTTACGAAAATCACGATTTTCCAGATCATTATTAAGATGTCAACAAAATAAAAAATATCTAGACTAGCGCATTATAAAACAAGCTAACTTTCCCCATTGCTATTGCCTTAAAAGTGCATCACATTTTACATGCTATGTTATACAACAACATACAACCAGAATATACTGTATAGCTTTATACAGTAAGACTATTGTGCCGTACATTTCATACATGGGATGCGATTTGATATGATTTGCAATCTCTTATGCTTTTATAAAAATGAAAAACATATTTCTCTCACTCTTTCTTTCCATACGTGTATTGTATTGTTATTTTCAGTTATGTTTATCAATGAGTACTCATTGTTATTGTGTTTCACTTCTCAATATCTCTTTCCCATTATTTCTCTACCCTTTTGTTTGCATTTCCTGCATATTTTCAGCGCATATCGTAAAAACTAAAACATAAAATAAAACACATTTTTCGTTAATTTTGTGTTATTTTCTATGAAAAGGATTTATATTTTTAAACATCAAATACATCTTTAAAAGATTATTATTTTATTTTTCTAATTTATATTAAACTTTTTCGGTAAAGACGTATGAATGCCATAATATTATCCACAAATTGAAATTAATATGCCTCTATAAATACATTTAATTCGCTTATTTTAGGCATTTTGTGAAAAACGTGTCTATAATAGCAAATTCTTGACGTCTATTTCCATGTGCTTCGAGTGGAAAGGTATTAAAAGATAGGAAAAACTTGCGTTAAAAATAAAACTTTATTTATATATCCAAGCGATGAGTATATTTATGAAAGGATAGTACAGTAACTGTTAGATCGGAATATTCTTTAATACCGGCGCTATTATTAATCCAATTATGTTTACGTCAAAACACATGCAAGTCATGTGAATGTGATTATAGTCGCTGTCGATAACCATATCTCTTAACTTTATACGATAGGCGCAGTAACCCTTTTACTAGCTATCAGGTATAATATTGGAAATCGTGCATCATATAATAACTTTACTTGTCCATAGCTATAATTATAGCTGATAGGGTTACTCGCGGATAGCATATTTCAATTCTCTATAAATTAGGTCTCTCTCTCTCTCTCGCTTTCTCTCTCTCTCTCTCTCTCTCAATGATAACTAATGTTTTCTAATCTATTGACTGATTGTCGTCATTAGCCATTCATTTGTTTGGATTCACTTAACTATTAATACAATAACCCATAGAAAACTTGAAGTTTTTTATATATAACTCATACACCTATTAATAGATACATTAATAAATAATAAATTTTATTCTTTACGCCACTATTAATAGCCATTCATTTATAAGTTATTAACAGTTGTGTGGATACCGAGAACCCAGAGTTTGGAAAAACAATTAACACTTAATAACAAGGTATTAATAACACAACACAACACACACTATAAATATATTAATATAATAGCACTTATCGATAGTAATAGCGAATGAGTTGTTTACTCATAAATAACTAATTTCTTACGGAATAAAAGACATTTGAGATTTGACTCCTTATTTTGATTGATCATGGTAGATATGTGTATATTTTTATGTCCAGTTCCTTGTCACCACATGGATTCTCTATGTACTCTACTATGTACTAATCCTTTGTTATTGCAATTGTCAACTACTCTCATTGCAATTAATTGATAATTTTGTGTGTATAGAATATTCTGGGTATATATTAGAAAAATAATCTTGTCTCTCTGTCGACTATTTATTTATTTACTTATCTACTAAAAGGCTTACAACTCAATGGTATTGTTTGCCTGTATATTCTGTGCACATATTTATTATTCTGTGTGTATATAACATGCATTTATATCGATATATACCGTAAACAGTGTTTTTAGTAGTCGTGTTGTTTGTGTCGTCGAGTCCTTTCGGAAACTTTTTATTTGTTACTCTTTTTAACAGCACTTTGAACGTCACTTTGACGTCAAATCAAATGTAAGGTAAAACTCGACACTAAGCCGACTGTCAAAAGACGAGAGAGAGAGAGAGAGAGAGAGAGAGAGAGAGAGAAATACGATATATAATCAGTGGAGTGTATTGAATCAAAACGAGTAAACATTTTACTCGTTTACATCTAAATTGTTTTGCCTTTTTTTCAATATCCATTCAATTATTTGTAACTCTTTTTTATAGGAATTAAAATTAAATGTTCAATTCTTGTGTATTTTTCTCGTTACAAATAAAAGTCTAATAAACAGTACTGTATAACAAATCCACATTTTAAAGCATTTATTTTGTTTCGTGTCGTTTAGTTGTTACACGAATTCATATATGAATTGTTATGTATTTGTTAATACATTAAGTAGTTTTGTTTGTATTATTGTATTTCAATTTGTATTTCATGTCTATTATTTGTTCAATAGATTTATGTTTTTTAATTTCAGTGAGTAATTACTTTTTTCAAAAACACAATTCATTTACAACAACAAAAAGCACAACAATATTATGATGTTCTTTGTTACATAAGATTTCCCTCTCAATTAACTTTCATTTAATTTGTTTATTCATTTAGACATAAGATTTAGATATTAAATCTTATATTTTGACAAAATTGAGTTAATCTCTCCAAGCTAATCTTAATGCTAGATATTAGACATTATAAACATGTATATGTTTTTACATTCGTTTGATTCACATCTATATGGCATTAGAGATAATAATTAGTTTCAAAACATAAGCTGATTTACTGTTGAGAAATGAGAGGATTATTTTGTAATAAAAAATTTAATTAATTTTTTATGTCACATAAACACCGGTAAAGCATCCGGAATATTATATTCCAGAATATTCTTATTATTCAATAAATGTTTTAAATAATATTCATGTTTTTTAGTTAACTAGCATATAAAAAATATTTTTATTATTAATCGCTTTGTTTTTAAACTATTTCTCAGAATATTGAGAAAAAACAGAAATATTCAATACATTGAACAATATTTACATTTTTTGTGTGCTTAGAAAATATGTGTACTAATAAAATGCTAAGAATTTCGATGTCATTTAGAAATTTATGTATATTTTTAGTCTTAGTGTTTGTGTGTGTCTTATGACAAAACCGCTAAACGTATGCAAAACACGCGTTGATATTACGTAAAGAGTTTACGTTTGAAACAAAAATATATTCTGTCATTAGAAATGTATTTTGGGGTTAAAAACAACTACGAAAATGTTTTTATACAGAATCTCTCTCTCTCTCTCTCTCAGTGTTTATGTTGTAATGAAATGAATGCGAGAATTGATTCTCGAGAATATAAACATGAATTTCTCATAAAACACACATTTTATGTCATAAATAGCAACAGTTATTTATAAACATTTGCTCAATTTCATAAATATATGTTTTCTGTTTTCACCTATTATTTAATCACTCAATAATATTTGCCAACAGTATTGTATAATACTGTAAGTTATTTGGCATAGAATTTGAGAATATCTTAATAAAAAGTATTTTTAGCCCATTATGTCATAAAAGTGAATAAATAACGCAGAAATAGAGAAACATAATTGCAATTTATTTATACAAAAAAAAGTGTTTAACAAATTTCTAAATTCCAACCACACTTAGCATGACAACTTATATTCAGCTTAGTAATATTTAGCTCAAAAGGACTATGGTCAATAAAATGCTAGTGCCTAAAATAACATTATAAATTCTTTGGCTACACGTTTTATATGAATACTTATTATGCGAGTTCTGTGATATAAAATTCCCAATTCTTTAATCGTAACAAGGAGGTTTCATATTATTCAGATGCTTTTCAATTGCAATCTCACATATTAATAGTGACCACAACTGCCAATTCAGTGCATACCAGACCTCAACCAGACATGAAACCACTCTTTCTATACCTATTACTCGCTATCTATTCATTCAATGGATGCACTGCTCAGCGGAAAGAGTTTAAGGACGGCGTACGGGGAACGGGATGTCTCATCACAATCACACCTAAACTCACCAGAGATTGTTTGGACGCCTTTGACCAGGAGCTGGACCGCAGACCCAAAGATGAAAGGGATCAGAAGGTTAGTCCCAAATACCTTATATCATGTATTCTGTGAAGTGTTCCGAAAAGACGGTTACCGGGAAAGCCATATATGAATGCCTACTAATATATACCGATTGTATGGCACCGGTAGGCCCTGTGTTGCGCGTATTTGTCCCTCCAGTCGTGTGTACTGAAGCTGTCGGAGAAGGAGTGCGGAGAAGAGGGAGAACCGGTGGCCAAGAGTTTCCTCAAAGCCATCAACTCCGGCATCACTTCCGACGACTGCGTTGACTACGGACTCATGACATGCATTCAATTTTCCGATTTATTTACGATCGCACAGAACTCTACCACCACATCCACCCAACTGTCCACTTATGTCATACTATTGATAAGCAATTTTATTAGTATTTTTCTCGGGTTGTTAACTCATTTTTAAATGCCTTTTTGCTTGGCTTTTAATGCCATTATATTTTTTATAATATTAGTGAATGTTAGTCGATTGTACAGTACAATTTATAATCATACACTGTATTCGGTATTAGTGAATTGCCTTGGTCAACAATGCCAAACATTGCCAAATTTACTATATGGACCTTGCTTAATATGATCAGTCATTTGATGACTAGTGCCTTATTACCGTAATTGACATTTATTAATTAACACTATGCTTACACTGTATATCACATAGTATGCATTATTTGAACGTCTATGATGAATTGACTCTAAACACAATATTCAATATTCATATTGCAAAACAATTGCTTACATTTATTACAATTATAACAAACTTGTAATACAGGTATTGAGCATTAATGTAAGAATTTGATTAATAATTATTTCATTATAATTTTATATGTTTTAAAGCTCATCAACATATTTAATTTTTTAGGAGATATCGATAATTCTGTATTATTTCATAAAACAAAATAAATAACATTTAATAAGTAAATAGTCTTTTTAATAATAAAACATAATATTATTTTAAAATTATTTAATTTAGTAAATTGTTTAGTTTTGTTAAGTTCGCTTAAAATCTATTTTACAATTATAACAAACTTGTAATACAGGTATTGAGCATTAATGTAAGAATTTGATTAATAATTATTTCATTATAATTTTATATGTTTTAAAGCTCATCAACATATTTAATTTTTTAGGAGATATCG
>CAJPVJ010000557.1:9388-23183 GCA_905397405.1 Oppiella nova
TGGTACATTTATTGCTTGCTGATATGGATTATTTTGCAAATACTGGTTTTGCGCAAAATATGATAGTTATGATATTAACACTATGTTTATTATTATTACAAATATTAAATTTTTATAATTTTCACCATGGTATACAACCAATGGATATGAGAGTATTTCAAATGATTTCGGGTTTCATTGCACCAAAATCTCTAGGAATTAAGGATAAGTTATTAGTTTATAAATTATGTATATTTAGTAAAAAGTTATTTAAACTAGCTTATATGTTAAAAATACCCTTAACTCTACTGGGGTTTGTTCATTCATCGGCAATTATTTTACAAACAAATAATTTAAAATATATTTTAATAGGCATTCCCACTTTCATATTACCAATTACCCTTTTTGGTTATTATTGTTTAATAATGTGTGTTTATCAAACTATATATTTTATTATACTTTCATTTTATTTAAAACTAAAAGTTAAATCTATAAATACCTCGATACAAATTCGTACTAAAAATTTTCAAAATTGTAATTATATTTCCAATTATTGTTTTATTACTAAAACTATCCGAGAATTGAATGCAATTTATGTGGAAATCAGTGAATATAATAGTATTTATTGGTCTAAATACTTAATAATTACCTTGAGCTTAGTTACGATGGGTATGTGTTTCGTATAAAATATGAATGAATTCAATACAATATATGTATTATTTACAGAGTTATAAAGTGTCGTTGTAATATTGATTATATATAATAACAGGGTCCCAAATAATATATTGTCAAAATTAATTGAGTATTTTATAATGATATTATTATCAGAAAATAAAAGTAAATAACAGCACCCGGATATTACTGATGCTAAACTAAATATGGTAATTATTAAGTATTTAGACCAATAAATACTATTATATTCACTGATTTCCACATAAATTGCATTCAATTCTCGGATAGTTTTAGTAATAAAACAATAATTGGAAATATAATTACAATTTTGGAAATTTTTAGTACGAATTTGTATCATGGCATTTATAGATTTAACTTTTAGTTTTAAATAAAATGAAAGTATAATAAAATATATAGTTTGATAAACACACACTATGAAACAATAGTGACATGAAAGGGCAATTGGTAATATGAAAGTGGGAATGCCTATTAAAATAAATTTTAAATTTTTTGCTTGTAAAATAATTGCCGATGAATGAACAACCCCCACTAGAGTTAAGGGTATTTTTAACATATTAGCTAGTTTAAATAACTTTTTACTAATTGTGCATAATTTATAAACTAATAACTTATCCTCAATTCTTAGAGATTTTGGTGCAATGAAACCCGAAATCATTTGAAATAGTCTCATATCCATCGGTTGTATACCATGGTGAAAATTATAAAAATTTAATATTTGTAATAATAATAACCATAATGTCAATATCATAACTAACATATTTTGCGCAAAACCAGTATTTGCAAAATAATCCATATCAGCAAGCAATAAATGTACCAAGGGTGATAATTTTATGAATTTAAAGTGTAAGTACATGCTTATTATACAACCAATGAGCTTGTACAAAATAAGTATAAATATAAGATATGGATTGTGAAGTAAATCTCGTTTTTGACAATAAATGGGTTTATATAATGATAAACCTATTTGATAGACATGGCTGTCGGCCCTCCTTACACGCCATTCCCGGGGTATTGGTTTACATAAATTAATATTATTTTGCATTTTACTGTAGATAAGTAATTTTAATAGAAATTATATTAATAAACAAGTATAATAATTTATAAGACTAATAACTAGTGCACTAACAAAAATAATTGTGATAATGCATAATTACAGTACAATATGGATGTATAATAATGTTTTTCTAAATGTATTTTTTCATAAGTTCATGCTTTATTTGATATAACTTAATATATTTATAACATAATTAATTTAATATGCAAGTAGCATTTAACATTTTACCAATATTTCATTTATACTATCGGTAATTGTTATAATAATTGTTATAATAATTGTTATAATAACTGTTATAATAATTGTTATAATAATTGTTATTTCTAATATTGTGAAACACGTATTCGAGACATAATTTCATGAGTGCAACAAGGTGTTACAAATTTTTAAGATAACAATTAATTTATTTCTAGAGAATCAAATTTAAAATAAATCCTTTTTAGTTACAACATATTTGTATTTTCCTGAGAGGCCATTGGTTTAGAGCACAGGCAGGTCGACACTGTCGACGACACATATGTAAAGTTTATATAAAGCTAACAAAAAAGTGCAAAGTGCAAATTTTGCAATAATGCTTTATTATTATTATAGTGTTTTTCTAATACCGATGTACTTTATTATAAGTTCATGTTTTATATTGTAAAATTTAATGTATTTATAGCATAAGTAGGTTAATATGTTGGTACATAATAAATATTTCAATTTTTCATTAATACTATTGGTAATTGTTATAATAATTGCTAATTATAGAGTAACGATCACTACATGCTCCTTATCCTTGACTATGTTCTACACTACTCATTAGCACCTGTACCTCACGTACACCTTCCAGTCATACCTGTGCCTCACGTACAGTACTCTAGAACTTTCCATTAGAGTCGTACTGTACTCACAGATACTGAACATTAGCTCATAAAATGCTACTTAAGAGATGGCTTCTCTATGCCATACAATCAGTCTATTCTCAGCTCTCATACCGAGCACTTCACTATGCAATCAAAACCATTCATTTACGTGTTGTTTAGTATCTATAACTGAGTTATTCATTATGTCCGCATATATGGATCCACTCCGTGAGACGTCACATGAAGAGCCTAACCTCCCGGTGCTGACACTGGACGTGGAGTTCAGTTGTCCGGAACGGGTCTCATTACTATAGCATTGCGAATGAATGTATTAAAGTATTAGGGACAGAATTTAATTTGTGCAGTAAGATGTTTTTACTAAAAAGTAATTTATTTCTAAACAAATTAATTTAAAATAAATCTTTTAAACCCCCAACTGTGGGTTTACATATTTGTAGTCTGCCAATTGTTTTGGGGCACAGGTAGGTCGACACAGGTAGGATTTATATAATACAAAACGGGAATGACTAAGTCCCAGTCCCAGTCAAAGCGAGAGCTACTTTACTTTTTAATTATTAAATATTAAATTATTATTAATTTTTTATAAACATATTTAAATATACTATAGATAAATAAATTAATATTTTACTAATTATCATTTTAATTACATATAAATAGCTCTCTCTCTTTCGGTCTTACATAATGTTATTCTACATATGAAATATAAAGAGAAAGAGAGAGAGAGAGAGAGAGAGAGCTATTTATATGTAATTAAAATAATTAGTAAAATATTAATTTATTTATCTATAGTATATTTAAATATGTTTATAAAAAATTAATAATAATTTAATATTTAATAATAATTAAAAAGTAAAGTAGCTCTCTCGCTTTGACTTGGACTGGGACTGGATCTGGGTTTTAAAGTGAATCCCATACAAAATCTATAAAAATTTGAAACGAAAGATCATTATGAATGATTCAATAGGTCTATCGGGATATTACTGAAAAATACTGTATGTCAATAAATAGTATGATATGGTGAGGATCGGTAGTTTAGATTACTTCAAATTTAGTGTTAGACAAAGATAGATTAGAAATATGATCAGGGCATCTAATAGCGCTATAAGAGCAATAAGAATTCGACTTTAAACCGTTAAAATAT
Source organism: Oppiella nova (assembly GCA_905397405.1). Lineage (NCBI taxonomy): Eukaryota > Metazoa > Arthropoda > Arachnida > Sarcoptiformes > Oppiidae > Oppiella > Oppiella nova. Next base: position 13,122 of record CAJPVJ010000557.1, read on the forward strand.
TTTAGAACTTAAGTGACCACTGACCTAGAGCAGATCACAATTTAACATAATTACAACTCCAAACTATTTCATGGAGATTCTAAACTGCTCTGGCATAAGGTTTTAAGATATTTTTACAATTCCTTTATATAACTAAGAACCCTTGTAGCACAGGACAGTCATTTAACACGTTAATATTAGCCATAATTTTGTTTGTTATACGGGTATAGCTAGTTAACTTAACTAGTTTGACTGGCTTACAGTACTCGAGCAGGTCATTTAGGTGTTATAAACATATTGACATAGTGATTTTACACATAAAAATAACATTATTTCTATGGACGGCACTTCATGAACAGAGATTGCCGTTACTTGGCAGTTTAATGTTTGTTTCAAAGCAATCCAAATGCCTTTTATAAACGCATATTTAAGTATATATTTTCATGATTTATATAAGTACATGACATATAAGTACATATAAATTAAACTTAATAAGTTCTGAACGGAATTGAAGAATTAATTTTATTTTATATAATATAATACAAATAATAAATTTAATATTAATTATGATAGTTTTTACAAATGTGAATGAATTTCAACAAAAAAATGATTAAAACATAAATTAGTTTCGCAAATAGCACACCTAATGAAAAAACTATGTTCACAATCATTAATATCACATAAATATTGTGTACACTTAAAACAAATTTCACGTACAGTTTGAAATTCAATTGAATTACCGGTAAAAGCCTTTTTGAAACAATATTTAATTAATGGAATAAATTTATGACTTGACATTTGTTCCCAAATTAACGCCCACATTTTAATTATATTATCTCTGTCATAAATTTTAATGCTTATGTTTTTAAACATAATATAATTCTTGATTTGACGGCTAAAATACTTTAGTTCATGATTAAAATCCATGTCTAATGGTTGACAGAATCCTGTCGTGTTTTCAGGAATTTTAAATTTAAAAATATCTATATTATCATAATCTAAATTATAATCAAATTCAGGGGTCCAGTGACACGGATAAGAATCCAAACATAAAAGTATTTCAGGATTTTCATTGGTATTTGCAAACTGTTTAACATAATCACAATCAATTAACTTTTGTGCCCATAAATTGCAATTTTTTGTCCATATTACCACTTTTAGTGCAAAATACCTGAATATTCTTATATTTATTCTCTAATTCTTTGACACGTTTTTTAACAATAGGTCAGAATTTTCCAGTGGGCTCATGCAATGTTAGAAATATTTTGCCAAATGTTTTTCCGGCCATTGAAATGGTTGGCATTACAGTATAGGAATGCGTTATTGCGTTTGTATTTTGAATTTTACCTTAGTATGAATAATACAGAAATATTTTTAATTACAAATATTTTTAAAAATTAATTTACAGTATAAATTTTTATGTATGAGGTCGTACACTAAAAAATAAATCTCGAAAAATTTTAATAACTTTTTTGTTATAAGTCGTATCCAAAATTTTATAAAAGAATTATGAATATCAACCTCAACTTCATTAATTAATTGTTCACAATACAATTTTACGTATTTTGAATACGACTTATAACAAAAAAGTTATTAAAGTTTTTCGAGAATTATTTTTTAGTGTACGGCCTTATACATTAAAATATACAATTAAATGTTATAAAATTTATATAATATATATAGACTTACAAAATACTTTTCTATCTCCCTTATTAGCAAGTGTACGTTTTGGTACCATTTATTTTTAAAAGGAGTTTGGTCTGCATTCAAAACTAATTCTGGATTAACTTTATTATTGTAAGTTAATTCAAATTCTTAACGAAAATCAATAATCGATTCTTTAATAGCAATTTGTGATTCGATACTTTTATTTGTCACATAGTCAGTTATTTTGCGACCAGATATACCGTATTTTCGTTTAAACAATAATATAAAATTATCACAAGCTTTAAAATCGAAATAATTTAAATTGCGTGCAATTTTCAGGGCCATTAATTTCAATAAATTATCAGTCATACAAATATAATTTTTTCGTTTTTCTTGATATTCTTGGTACAATTTTTCTTTTATAACTTTAATTTTATATTTGTTGAATCCATTGTAATTATTTTTAACAAATTTTTTAATTCGATAAAATAATCTAATATTTGTACACTTTGTACACTTTGATTTCACTGTTGAAAAGTTATGATTCGGGTGATCTCTAATATAATCAGCGATATACATAATATCCGTATAAATTCTGGTCATATTATTTGAATCAGTATTAATTGGTTCATAATCTGTATCATTTATGTCATTATCGATTATATTATCACTAATATCATCACAATTAGTAACAGAATATTCTTTAATAAGATTTTCAATATATATTAAAGAATTTTCAGCAAATGTTAGCAAATTAAATTAACATTAATTTGATCCCCATTAATTAAATGTTCAATTAATTTAATCACATTTTGCACACTTAAAACAGACATTTCTAATAAATTAAATGTTTTCTTTAAATATAAATTAATGAATATTATACAATACACAATATTTATAATATTTTAAATATATTAAGAGATGAGTTTAGTTTATGGTTTAATTAAACAAATTGGATTTATTTGTGAACAAAATATTTATTGTTTATTAAATAGACAATAATGTAAACAAGACCACGTTTTGGTATAAATAAATAAATATAAATTTTTTAAATGAGTAATTAAAATAATTTTATACATTAATATTCATAAATTAAATATACATTAATATACAGTACATGAATATATTTACTACTTTTATATATGAATTTATACGCAAATATTATCCGTAAATCTAACGACATTTTGTTTGTAATTTGACGGTTCATTGCCGTTAGAGTGTTCATGAAGTGCCGTCCATAGAAATAATGTTATTTTTATGTGTAAAATCACTATGTCAATATGTTTATAACTGGATTTACTCGACGAGCTCATGATATTCGGTCAGTTTAATCAATTAAATTTATCGATATGGGCATATTGTTTGTTTTAATACCGATTATAATTGCACAATTTACTGACATGACACGATGTTCCCCACTCAGTCTCATCAATACGTCTCTGAAGTAAATCCAGTGAAATATCCCATTTGTTTACGGCATCACAATTTTGATCCAGTTCATCAACTTTATTATGAACCTGATATTTATGAGGTTTATGACCTGTAATTAATAATGTTTTAAAAAGTTTGCTTGTTATAAATAATTTATGTAGTATATTAATGATTTATATTTTTAAAAGCATTAATGGCTTTAATTCTCATCATTCAAGAAATCTCTTTGAAATCAACACAAATAGGACGAGTCGGAGGACAGGGAGGGACAGACTTCACATAAATGAAACGCAGTTTAAAAAAACATTTTATTTAACACTATTTTTTGCAAAGGAGTCAAAATGTGGAATAATCTTCCCCTCGATATTAGGTTCGAAACAACAATAAAGAGATTCAAATCGAGATTTAAAAACTTTTCACTGAATGATCTGATTATTCCATAGATTTTAATTATTTTAAAAATTATTATTACTTTTTATTTTCTTTATATTCATATTTTAAAAGGATTTCTATGAAACCCAATTTTTATTGATAGAGATTCCAATAAAGTTTGATTTGATTTGATTTGATCTACCTAAAAAATCATCAATTTGCATTTTGCCAATTGCTGTGCATGTTGTATACCTGTGACAGTTGGGTCGGTAACATTGTACTTCTCAGCAAAATATTTATATTGGTCATACAGGTTTCTGTATCAAGGTCACTTTCTTCAACATTATCTAACCAATGATTTGAAAACCACCCACCTATAAAATATTTATAAAATAATATATATTATATAATTGAATTGAATTTAAGTATCACCTAAAAATACTTTCAACGTTTTGTCATATTTCCAGAAATAGCTCACTTCCGTAGGAATTAATGATGTAATTGTGTAAACGTTTATGTTATTTGGTAATAATTTGTCAAACATTGATCCTGATAAAATTAATGTAGCATATTTTATTTAGTTTTATGTTTAAATAAACTGTAATTTTAGCCAGGTTGTTCACTATACTTGAATTGCACGTGTCCATATAAAAAACAAATTTAGAAAATTTATTATTTTTATGCATATCTATGAGTGCATTGTTTAACTCCTCAGCATATAGTAGACCATTTGAAAATATAACATAACCTAGGTAAATTAAACATAATTGTTAAATAGCCAATTTACTATCTATTTAACTTGTTATTAAAACCTGGCATGCCATGGTCCACAACAAATACAAACACATAATCATTAGGCCCACTATTCACAACTTTTCTACGTTGTTTATGTAACTTGGAATCACCTTGTAAAACTTTCAAAAAATTCTAAAAATACAAAATTAAATATTTTCAATTTACAAATTAATATATAACTAATTTCCAAACCTTAGGGTTGACATCATTTCCGGTATAATCCTTTGGGACCCCCTAATAAACATCGGTACCGTTAGTCTCGTACATAACTATCCCGGGGTATGAGATCTCCTTATTATAGGCGATGTCATCGAAATGGAAAACAATTATATTTTCTTCGGGAATGCCGTACGACCGGAACATATGGTAGGCACGGTATACGATTGCCTAGGTTATTTAAAAGTTTTATTATAGATTATGTTAAATATTTTATACTATAAACTTACATGATCAGCATAATTTCTCCAGCCATTGTTACTACCGCATAGTACTATCCAATTTTTAGCTTCAGGGTCCTTGGTCATATATTTAGAAAAAGAGTTTCCAGTTATTATTGCAATAAATACTGAAATTATAACTATTATTTTCATTGTTATATTAATTAATTATATCTAGTTCAACAAACCTAGTTTTCAAATATGTTATATAATTATGTAGTGTATAATTATACTGTACTAGTCAGACAAAAATTTTTATGTTCATTTGTTAATAATACAATTTCAATTTGTATTAAAAATGTATACAATCAAATTATAAACTCTTGGTTTATTTGTTATATATTGATATTTAACACTTATATAATATAATATAAGATATTTATTGTTAACATTTTGCTGACATGTTGAATCAATTGATTGACAATATCCGCATCACTTGATTCAGTCATGTCCGCAAAAAAATATTCACATATATTTTTAAAGTCTAGAAAAATAATAAAATTAAATTTAATAAATATTTAACAATAAAAAATAACTATTGTATACCTTGTTTAAAGTAAATGTGTTGGTTATTTCGTTGGCACTCGATGTGGTTGATTAAAATTTTAGTGTATTAAGTGAACGAATTGTTGTTTATTACAGTTTAAATTGCATTTACAATAACAAAAGTTTTAATTACTTTTAAACTAAAATAAATTATTAATTATAGTAATTTTGAATATTTTTAATTATACAGTAGAATAAAATCATGAACAAAGTAATTTTCAAAATTGTAATTAATAAAGAAATTATTAACAAATTTAATTAAAAACTAATAAACCCACAATACATTGAGTTTAATTCAATTCTTAATCTAAACTTAATAAACAGTTTATTAACACTGGATTAATAGTGTATAATCACTTTATAGAATATTTTTGTTATTTAAATTCAATTTAAGCATTCTATTAAGCCAGAAAATAATAATTTTATAAATAAAATAAATAGACCCTTATTGTATGTTTTCGATCATATATACAAATCTTAAAATTTTAAAAATTATTTTATTTTAAAGGTAAAATATTGTGTATGTCCATATATTATATACACAAGAATAATATACCCAAGAATAATATAATAAAAATAATATACCCATTATTCTAAAATTACTACTATTAATAGATGTCTATAACTTTTTAGAAAATAGTTAATTTAACCATTAAGTCAATATTTATAATTTTTAAAATTTTATGAAACGCAAAATAATTTGTTATATCTAAAATTATAAAATTGACGGTTTATTAAGTTATGTTAAATTATTATATAACGATACGAAAGTCAGTGTTTTATATTTGTAAATTAAAAAAATATGGTACAACACTAGTTCATTTATAACAATAATAAACTTTTTTGAACGATTTATAATAGTTATTACGAGATAAAAATTAGTGCTGTTATGCGGTATATTCATTAATTTCTAACTTTTTTTGGATTTATACCGTTGTCTAGATATATTTTTATTTCGTCTGGAACATCCTTTACGTAATAGGAGCTTATGTAAATCCTTTCGTACGCATGTACGCTCACAAAATCATAACGATTAGTATTATTAATTTGAAGTATGAAATTGAATTTTTAAATATTTTCCTGAAATTTCCATTTTGAATTTACCCCTGGGGGTACCTCTTTCACAGCTCTACCCTGACAATATGTCCCTTTTAAAATTGTTTCCAATGCGTAGTCGTTGTATTGTTCCGCAGTCATTGTTTCATTTTCGTTTCTGCCTTCCCTTACATGCTTACGCCAATGAGCAATGAATGCGAGATTATCAAAAAATCCAATTTCTTTAGAATTAACTTTTTTAATTATATCATCATATTCAAATTGTTTGGATTCACTTATTTTATTATAATCGTTTTTTTTCCATAATCCATAGATATTTAATTCTTTACAATGATCAAGATACAGGATTTTAAATCTATCAGTTGCTGACTTGTTTAAACTGAATTCACTTTTAAATAAATCGCCAAATTTGCCTTTTTCGCTTATATATGAGGGTAAAGTTATATTATTTTCATAACACTCGTCGGTTTCAAGGTAATTTTCATGTAGAAAATTCAATTCCGAAAAAGCAAATGTGAAATGATTGCCAAATGTTAAAACATGTGACTTTTTATTACACTTGTTAAGAGCATATGATGCTGCAGCTCTAGCTAAATATCGAAACCTTAGTGCTGGTTTGTCCATAAAACTATATTTACATTCTTTTGCATATTTCATATTTTTAACTTCAGATTGACCATGGCCTGTTAAAATGTCTTTTAATAGTTCTTCATATGATTTGCCTCCTCTATTCAATCCAGGCTCCCATTCCTCTTCATAAAAATTATTACTGTTTGATGTCATTATTCACTCGAAAGGTTAGTTATAATAAATATAGTTAAATTAATAGAAGTTTAACACAAATTGTTTCTTTTTAGCCTGCGCCTTAAATTTTTGATTATAAGTCTGCATTATTTGGTGTTTTATATTTTTTAAATTGTCAATATCGTTTTGGAAAACATGATTCCCTTCATTCTTTACCCACATTCGTAATAACTGGTCAATTCGATCAATCACCGTGTCTTTATACTCGGAAAACATGTCACCTTGCACATTTTCAAATTTCCATATTGTAATCAAGTACTGAATTCCCCATCGTATTTGGCACACCTCACCAGGCGCTTTTAATCCGTTGAGATATTTTCTAGGAAAGTGCTTCAAAAACTCGAAAAACCACTTACGTCTCCCATTCAACGCAATAGTAACGTGCTCATTTATAGGGCGAACATCAGGTAATAACAGCAATTTCTTAATGCGAGCTTCATACTTTTTGCCAAAATTATAAATCTTTTTAATTAAATCAATTCCAGCTTGATCATAATATTCGGCATCTGTCAAGAGCATCTGGGAAGCTTCCTTAATGTTGTTTAATTCATATTTTAAATCTGCATGTATGTCACTTGATTCAGGTACAGTACTTTTACTTTGAAAAACTTCCGGATCTAGTTTTGATTTTTTTGATGCTAAACTATGTAGTGTACCTTCATAAGCACTTGGTTTTGACATTACTTATTATTTGTCAGGATTTGGCATAACACAAATTTGTTTACGAGCAATTTAAGCTGAAAAAATAATAATTTTGAAATTAAGTAATTAACAATGATTATTTATAGCAGTATCACTTTACTAAAATAAAATAACTGATTGTTATTCACTAAATTACAGTGTAGTTAGAAATATTGGACAAATTCACCATGGATATTATCAAAAATTGTATAATAACTATTAGAAACAACAAACAATACTAACATTCTTGAGTAACCCATATGGTACTAAATGTGCAGTTTAAAAAATTAATATTGAAAAATGGCGTACTTATATAAAACACTTATATAACACAAATATATATATAAATTTATTTTATTAAACCAGAATTATTTCTTAAACAATAAAAACTATAATAAACTTAAATCATATAACATTTATTTAAAAATACATTCCATTACTTATAATTCGATGCAAACTATTTATTTTAATATATCAGGTGTTTGCAAAAGTTTTGCGAGGTGAGATTTATTCAGTAACGGATAGAAGTATCGAAATTATTTTTGAACCTCAACTATGGTTTTTGCTTTTATGTATTCACTCGAAGAGACAACTCTTTTAGAGCACCGGTATGTTAGCACAGGTAGGTTATCTGTACAGCAAAAACTACAAGTCGCAGAAAGGCGAATAGCACATCGTTGGAAAGAGCATAAAAAATAATCAAACCCGTCTCTCGGGATTTCCCTGGTAATTGTCACAATATGAGATAGGGAGCACAGGTAAATAAGATTTTTGAAAAAATTCTTTTAAATCCATAAAGTGATTAATCCAACGAAAACTGCTTAAAATGTAAATAAAATTTCAGTTTTGAATTTTTAAAATATGTCACTAAATGAATGTGCTAGGGCATTTTAAAAATTTGACCATTTTTTGCTGAATCTGTAAAACACTTAAGCACACTTAAAGTTTGATGTGGTCTAGATCCGTTATTTCTCAAGATATCTTAAAGGTGTAAAATTTAAATCATATCTATATTTTGAGGGTAATTTGATGATCCAGTCAAAACTTTTATTTATTTTACCTAACTTTATTTTATTCAAAATAATAAACTACTGTGCAACCCTATCTCTTATGGAAACATTTACCAGGGAAATCCCGATAGACGGGTTTGATTATTTTTTATGCTCTTTCCAANTATTTTATTCAAAATAATAAACTACTGTGCCACCCTATCTCTTATGGAAACATTTACCAGGGAAATCCCGATAGACGGGTTTGATTATTTTTTATGCTCTTTCCAACGATGTGCTATTCGCCTTTCTGTGATTTGTAGTTTTTGCTGTACAGATAACCTACCTGTGCCGACATACCGGTACTCAAAATGAGTTGTCTCTTCAGGTGAATACATAATAGCAAAAACCATAGTTGGGGTTCAAAAATAATTGGAATATCTTTTTTGGTTTCAGAATAAATTGCATTTTAGGGCTCAAATTTACCTCGCAAAACTTTTGCAAACCCCTAATAGTTTTATAAATTATATATATATATTTGTAAATATTGTAAATATATATATTGTATATATATAAATATATATTTAACATGGGACTTAATATAGTTAGTATTTTATTAGCTTTGAAATTGATGTGAGAAGGATATTGCATAAATGTAGAGAAAAATAACAAAAAAAGTTATTCGTCATAGCTTCATAGTATTTATGATACATAAACTAAATTAATTTCCTTAGTAATAATCATTCGTATAAAATATTAATGTGTTGTCATATGGCTGTACACTCTTAATAAAAATAATTAATATATTTAACACACTATTTTTTATACGCTTTTCCGTTGGGGAATAAAAACGTATACTAGAATTACCGGGGAAAATTTTGTAGCATTATTAACAAAACATAATTGTATTAAACTTATTATTTTATAATTTTGTAATTTATTATAAATATTGTTTTATAAAATAAATTTTTTAAAATGATTTTAGAATGTAAAGTGTTTTAGTATCATAACAAAACTTTAAAAGTATTTTAAAATTGGGATTATTACATAAACTTTTTAATTTTATAAAACACATATAATATAATAAAATATAAAATAATATCATTAAGAATATCATAAAAATATTAAATAATTGAGATATGGTTTAGATTTAATTAGATTTTAATTTTTATATATAATTATATTTTATTAGAATAATATATCTGTAGTGGGAATATGAAATCAACACATTGGGATATTCATTATAATCTTTTATACTACGTGCTATAGTCATAAAGCTTTAAAATGTTGCTTGTTTAGTCATACAAATATATGATTTAATGTTG
>CAJPVJ010000558.1:0-23173 GCA_905397405.1 Oppiella nova
AATCAAAACTATTAGCCATTATCATTGTGAATATATTAGACATGAAAATGAAAATAAAATTTTATTTGTCTAAATGTACATTTATTTTATAATTAAGTAGTATTTAAATCAATATTAAGAACTACTTTTTAATGTTAAAATAATTTGGCATTGAATTATTGGTGTATTTTTACTGTCAATACATCAAAATCAATATAATTAATGATATACCTGCAATATATGCAATTTTATATCAAATAAGATAGTTCACTGTAATAAGACAATTACAGCGAAATATCGATAAAAAATATGTCACAACATACAAATATGTATAATATATGTATTGTAAAAATAAAATATTCATATTTAATGTATTTTAAAAATTAAACAAAATACAACGCAAATTCATTTAATTATTAACTTATTCACAAACTTTCATAAATAATAGTGATATGAGCGAGTTTATCTGTAAACAATACAATTATAATTTATTGAGTTTGTATATTATTATTGCAAACCTCGTATCCCTTGAATTGGTTTATAATGAATAGTTTCCAACAATAAAAGCCAATCCTTTTCACACCTATAGTATTTTCAATACATTTTAAAACACTATATCATATGTGTATTTTGTATTCAGTTACCATATTTTAATTATTAATGAAAAATCGCACATACCTTTGGTATATCTTGGGAACTGGCAAATTGACCTAAACTTAAATAACTTAATGACCAATAGATTTTTGACCATTATAAGGATAGGTAAGGTTAGGTTAGGTCAAGGGAAACATTTTACACTGGTCATCTGGTATATTTACCTACTGGTCATTAAGTTATTTATGTTTAGGTCAATTGGTTTTTAGGTCAATAGAGCCGGACCCGTATATCTTGCACTAATATGATAGTTTACAGGTTATATTGATTAAATAATTTAATCTAACTTACTGTACATTACATGTAATGCGCCAGTCTTAATTTATTGATATGACATTTAAAATACTTCAAACTTATATGAACAATAACATATTGATTTTCAAAAATATTCATAGGAAAACTTAAAAATAATTGCACGCGATTTAATAATTATAATTTATAGTTTATTTCGTTTTTTAAATATATTATTATTGTTCAGATTAAGTTTGCTTATTTTTATAACTACTGTACAATTATTAGTAATAAGAGAAATATATTTTGAAAATGTCAATTTTATATTATCCACATGGATACTGTATGTAAAATGCATTGATATATCGATTTTCAATTACAAAGACTCTATGCCATAGAGGTTTGTATAGTTTATATCGCAACCGTCATAGAAGTTATATATTGAATGCAATACATAGGATACAACTTTCTTAGGACTATATCACAACTGTAGTATTTGTATCTTGCTAAACTGCTAGTATTACCTGTTTGATAATTATTTTCAAATATAATATTATTTAAACATTACTAGAGTATTATTGTATTAATATTTTACAAAATTTAAAATGAATGCAAATAATTATTTCCAACGACAGTCTAACACCAAATTGTCAACAATTGTAATATATTTGATGAATAAAATATTTGTTATTAAACGAGAGAATTGGTACGACCCTGGTCATGCCATAACACTATTGGAAAAGTGGTGTAAAAACACGTATTTCTTGATTTGTGTGGATTTCGATGAATACGAGTCCGGATTCAAGAGTAGTGAACGTTTAGTCGTCAAAGTGTTTATCAATATTATATCATTTGTATTTATGATCAGGTGTTTAATATTGGCAATAATATCACCTAGCAGTACCAATAAGCTATGGGTTCAGAGATTACTGTGTGACCCGACATATATGTTGGGGAATTCACAACTAATTGGTTCGTTAGGTTTTATAACATTAACGGGTATTATTATAACAAGCATGATCTTTTATAATTATGAATATAAAAACAAATTATACACTTTGAATGTAATCAACGATATAAAATACAAACGATCTGTTTTACCCATTAGTTACAGAAATGATCAAAAAGCTAACCTAATATTGGGTACTTATATGAATTTATTTATCACTCCATTATTCTATGGAAATACAAGTATTTTATCATTAATTCTGATATTACCGACTATTGTGGCCTACTTTGACAATCATTATAATTACACCCTGATATCTATTATATTTTGGTCTTTTATTACAATTATAGCATCCATTAACTTTTATACCTTATTATGTATCGGCGGATGTATTTTCATTACAATCGCCATGTATTTGAAGTACAGTTTCGATGCAATCAACAGTCGGATAACGTTTTGTGCGAAACACAAACTCAACGGAAGGCTAATGCGAGCCATTGTTGAACACAACGCTATCACACGAACCACTCATACGTTGAATCAGTTTTTCTCAAAAGTTGTTTTCAATATATATTTTATGGCAATACCTTGTTATCTATTAGTATTATATTCATCACAGAATCGAGAGACAAGTCAAGTGTTTAAATTATTTGCACAGTTGGGCTCTATAATATTGTTTTTGTTACTTTTCAGTCTAAACTCATTGTTCGCAATGGTATCGAAAAGCGCTCACAAATGCTATCCATTGTTGTACACAATACTAATGACACGTTCACTGAGTTAAAGACAAAGATTGAGAATCGAGTCAATGATTAGCCGACTGTCGGGTCCTGTCATTGGTTTCTATTGTCTCGACTTATTTCCTATGAATTCCTATGAGTTCTCACAACTAATCCTCATATCTGTCGCCAATTATCTCATTATTGTCGGTTTATTTTAAATTAATTAATATTATATTGTAATATTATTATAAATTGTATGTAAAACTTGTTTAAATTTTAAAAGTGCTAGTTACTATAAAGTAAGCTCCTATTTGTAATGTGTTTAATTAATTATAATTTAAACCTTATATTGATGATCATTGTTCGTAATTATTATTGTACATAGCTCAATAAAATCAATTGCATTGTAATGGATGTTCAAACTGTGTTTAATTACATTCAATTAAAATTACAAATATTTTAACATTGTTACATATGTAAAATTCATTATTATATTCATTTTCAATTACATAGAGCAGCTATATAAATTCATTCTCAGTTAACAATTTACTTTTGTATTTTATACGTGTTTTATTTACTAAAGTACTTAAGCTATTAAACCACTCATCGCGAAGACATACCACAGACTACCGGTTACTGTCATCCAATCGTCCATTCGTTGTATCCGCGGATCGTTTGAAGTCTCGCGAGTATTGACACAAATCGCAAATCGCGCCGAAGAGTTGTCCCTCAAGACGACTGCCATTCAGTGCCCGATATTCAAGTGGAGCCGATGTCTGCAGATGTCTAGACATTAACCGATAACTCAAAACCCATTACCACTCATACCATACAATCAACACTCACTTCAAACACACAAATAAAACTCGACTTTTACTTTAAAACTGATATTTATTTTCCAAAAAAACAACTTTTTTCTGAACACAAAACGCCCCGAAATACCGGCGCTATCATCAGACCCCAACCCACACTACAGGGTCGGCCCATTAGCCCCATCATCTGTCGTACCCCTCCTATTGTGAAGAGCGTCTAACGGCACAGATAGGTTGAGGTAATCCAAGGGCGAACATCCGGGCCCTAGGGTGAGGTCGGGGCTCAACATCATCAGCAACCAGTTATACCGAACCCTACGGTAGACCAACAGTTCCTCGGCCTCGTGTCGATTGGGTATATCCTGAGCCCAACCCGTATGGTTGGCCCTTCCCTTCAATGCCCGCAAATCTACGCCCAAATTGACGACAAACTGTCGCATCCGTAGTATACGCAAGAGCCAGACCAGGACGTCCCCGCCCACATCATCCCCCACTGGACATACCGGTGCCCAGTAACGGTCCCACCAGTATGAGTAGCATAGGACCGCCGTGTGAGGTGAACGTAAGGGCCGGCCGATTAGTGAGAGACCGCGCCGGTGCCCGACCCTCTACCTGGGATACCGACCGGTACTTATTGCCGGGCGCCCACTCGAAAACGCCTATCACTTGATCGTCGGCGCCGGTAGGCTTGACATTGGTGAACATAGCGCGCCGGTAGTTCACCGGGTAGTTGGGAATCTCTGCCAAGTGAGTGTTTCTCTTCACTAACTGTAGTATTTTAAAAGAGCTAATAAAATATCTTTTAATATCCTTGGGTATCGAAGGGTAATACCATTCAATTCGTGTTTATAATTTTTAAATGACATTTTCCGCTACAAATTAATTGTTTATGGAAATATTTATTAGTACAATTAACGAGCCTTATATTTGTTTATAATTTAGCGAAGAAACTATTTAGTTATCTATTGTCGTTATCCTGTAATTTAGTTTTGAAATATAAGAATATAAACATCCATACTGCATTAATCCTAACAGTTTGAAAAATAATTTTCTGATAATATGTCATTAGAATCATTGTAAATCAATATGACAACAATAAAAATTCATTTTAAAAACATGATAATTTCACTTTGACATCGTGTTTACTATATTTAATATATTTTCTTAAGCAGTTTTATAACATTATAACATTGGTGGTTTATATAGTCGAAAGTATGGTACAAAGTGCTTGGCACTGCCTTAATTTCCAGACCCGCCAGACCCCTACTATATCCTTTAATGACCCGCCAGACCCCTATTATATCAATATTTGACCCGCCAGACCCCTACTAAATCTATATTAGACCCGCCGGACACGTATTATATCAATATGTAATCCAAGTGATACACATTATATTAATATCTGACTCAATAATACTTTGTTCATTATAGGAAAACATTGTAAAATTATCTTTGCTTAATATATATGTATATTAAATAAGTTTATTAATTTTATCATTAAAAATACTACTTTATAATAAAGTACGTAGTATATTTATAATACATTCATAATTAAAATATAATAATTAACTAATAATACACAATTAAACATTTAAAATGAATTGAACTTATCCAATTATAAATATTTTGATAAAATAACAATTTAATATTATATTAGTTAAGGACTCATAATTATTAATGTACTTTAAATTTGAGGTAAACCTCTTTATTTACGTTTATAAAAATTAGCTGGTAAAATTTTGTAAATCGGAATTATAAATTATATATCTATCTTCTAACAAAATTTTTAATTATATATAATGTGTAATATATATTAGGTGAAACAGAAAGTCCGTGGAATTTTTATCTTATCTTCTCATTTCAAAATGCTGAGTCAGATGACCTTGTGGTTGTTAATTATTGTAGACTAGTTATTGTAGATTAGAATAAATGGCGTTACATTTAATTGCGTTCATCTATTTAGTTTTGGTAACCTTTTATATGAAGGCCCAAAATTTGAACCAACTTCGAGATAGTGTCACCCTCGAAGAACAAAGGGTTTTTATCAAGATAAATGTTTTACTTGATACATTACCTCGTGTAGTTTTAGCCCAACTACAAACCGGTCTCCCAAATACTGGTTTACAACAAAGTGCAGTATACAAATGGTATGGTGATTTTAGGGATGGAAAGGGAACCGATATCACTTAACAACCAAGATCGGGTAGACAATAGACAGCCACTGATGACGAGAATAAAGAAAGGATTTGCCAGCTCATTTAGAGAGTGAAGGAATGCGAACGGAAGATTTGGTTTATGAAACTCAGTTCTCAAAATCCAGCTTACTGACACTTGAAAGAAATTGGTGCCAAGAAAATAAGGTCCAGGTGGTGCCCTAAAGAGTTAACTGGGCGACAAATGCAAGCTCGAATGAACATAGCAGGTAAACATCTTGCAAGGTATCAACGTGAGTCTGGCTTTCTTAACAAGATTATCGCGATTGATGAAACATGGCTAAAATCTTATGACCCGAGGGACTCTGAAGCTGAAAGTGAATGGTTATTACCTGGACAAAAGCCGTGAGTTTTATGAATTTGAAAATTTTGAATATATGAAAAATTTCAAACCCTCCGCATTTCTATATCTTTCAACATAGGCCAAAGAAAATAAAGCAAACATTAGAGGACTGGAAGTGCATGATGATTGTGGCACTTTGGAAATCTGAAGTCATACATTTCTATATCTTTCAACATAGGCCAAAGAAAATAAAGCAAACATTAGAGGACTGGAAGTGCATGATGATTGTGGCACTTTGGAAATTTGAAGTCATTGCATATCAGATTTTAGAGGAAGGAAAGACAGTTGACTCAATCACCTATCTTAACTTTATGGAACATCGTTTACTTCCGGAAGTTACACGAAAGAAATTTAGGCGTCCCATCATCTTACATGATAATGCTAGACCACACAAATATCGCATTGTAAGGGAGTTTTTGAAGGAACAAAGATGGGAGGAATTAGATCACCCTCCTATAGCCCTGATATGTCGCCCCCGGACATGCATGGTATTCATCATATAAAAGCTCCACTCAAGGGAAAGGAGTTCCAAACAAAATCACCTATCTTAACTTTCTGGAACATCGTTTACTTCCGGAAGTTACACGAAAGAAATTTGGGCGTCCTATCATCTTACATGATAATGCTAGACCACACAAACATCGCATTGTAAGGGAGTTTTTGGAGGAACAAAGATGGGAGGAATTAGATCACCCCCCTATAGCCCTGATATGTCGCCCCCGGACATGCATGGTATTCATCATATAAAAGCTCCACTCAAGGGAAAGGAGTTCCAAACAAGAGATGAACTCATCCACGACTATGAAGCTGTAATTCGGGAGGTTAACAAAAAGAAAGATTCGAAGGGGATAACGATGCTACCCGACCGCTGGAGGGCTATTACCCTTAGCAGGGGTAAATATGTCGATGAATGATATATAGCAATATTCTCTGTCATTTGTACTTTGGGAGATATATTAAAATGAATTGTTCCACGGACTTTCTGTTTCACCTAATAGTTAACGCACGAATTAATATGCCAAACAAAACCGATGGGTAGTTATAATTAATAATAGAAGTTTAATTTTATAATTAATTTTTAAATGTCCGGGATGAGTTTAGCTCTCATTTATAAATCATCGATCACTTCTAATAACTCCTCTTTTTGTTGATCCAATTGTTTGCCATCTTTGTTGACAATATTCTCACAATTCTTCAGTTTTTCCAAAAGCTCCGACTTTTTGAACCGATGGATATCACCATCCCTTTCCAATCGCTCGCGAATTCCGGCACAAAACACTAAACTCATCGACCGGTGCTGCTCTCCTATGTATCTCAACGGGATTATTAGACTTAGCCGGCTGTTGTAACTGTTCAGAATTGGTACCAGTAACCTTGTTACTTTTAACATTTTAACTTGGTGTTACTGACGCATTGTGGATCATATCAAGCTCATTTATTATACTCCGCTGACCATCGATAATATGTTGTGTCAACGGGTGGTTTATATCTTCAAGTGTAACATCAAATTCACTTCCGGTTATGGCTTTTAACTTAGCGTTAAGCTCTATATCAAGTGTGTCCTGATTCATATGATATGTCACTTGAAGGGTACTCCAGGGTATAATGGCCTCGCTTATATAACCAAAGGTTGTTGTCTGACTCGGCCTCATAATACGGTATTCTTTAACCGGATCTCCGGCCTCTAAAAGTTTAATTTCAATGGGAAAATCCTTCCGGCTCACTTTAATGTCAATTGATTGCGTTTTACTATAATTGAGCACGCTAACATTTTGCTGCATTAACACGCACTCGTTGTGTTCGAGTGCGTTATTCACGCGCCAATACAATTTAATCGGCATTTTCACCACTTCCCTAATTGCAATCCTCTCCAACCGGCGCTCCAGTATCTGTCCGTAATATGCCGTTCCTTTTGCAACGACATCCAGCGGGTGACACTTGTATAGTATGGGTCGGTGCGCGAAATGAGTCGTTATTTGAGCTCTAATTTCCGTGATTCTAGCGGAGTGGCCGACAAGAAGTATTTTCGACAAATTTGTTTCACGTATTTGATGCACTCTTAACAGTTCTAAAATGTTGTACCGGAGTGTGGTAAATGAGCTACCTGGGTCTTTCAGAGTTAGCAAATTATCTACTGTATCCGAGTCATAAGACATATATTGAATTTCAGTGTTGCTCATACTTATAAGAGCACAGTCGCAATGAGCGTTGTCAAGTGCGTATATCATAATAATTTCATTCGATTTATCGTCTATACTTTTATCTATAAGGTAGGCCATGGCGGAGGCATTTATCTCGCTAATTAGATATACCTTATCAAAACCAGCAATCTTAGCAACGTCATTAAGTATAGCTCGCTGTCTTATCCGGCAATCGGTACGTACCGTAAAAACAGCGGTATGTAACATGCCTTTCGTTTGATCTTCAGCAGCGTGTTTAATGTCCAACACCTGTAATGCCACTAATGTCTTAATATTTAGTCTATAACACTTATCCGGGTGCTTTTGGGAGGTTATGCAAACTCGCAGTGGATTATTAGCCCATTCGTTGAACGGGTATTTTTTGAGCTCCGACTCTTCCACCCACTCTTTCCCCATGAGGTCTTTGATGTCAAACGGGAGGTAACTATCGCCCAAATACTCCTTGGCTTCGGATCCAAATATAAACGCGTTTCTATAAGCGATGCAATTGTCGATATAATTGCTGCCATTTTTGCCATCAGGAACATTTTGTACTTTGCCATCAAAGTATGCGCCCATTAGATAGTCGCATGTGAAACAAATTCCTAAAATTTGAGTTTTAGTAGGGTGATGAAAGTTTTGCACTTTATATTGATGTATTTGATTTGACAAAATTATTTTCAATTTTTTCCCTTTTAAATCTCTAAATTTAATTAATAGGTTGTCCTCCCAATCCTGGCTTAGTTCAGTTATGCGTTTATTTTGGGCGGCTATAGTAATTGCCATTTGATAGAGAAGTATTTTTTGTAAGCGATCTATTGCAATGAATTGACCTGTCACTTGACCTTGAACTGAAAGGCAAAACATTTTATGCATATCCCGACAAATGTTATTGTTTATGTCAAATAATTTTAATATTTTACTGCAATAATTATTAGAAATTTCTTTGAATATATTTGTGAATATATCTTGGCATGTGTCATCGCAATATTTTATCAAGTCAGTTTGGTATATATTAAATTCGCATGATTGCTGCAATATGTTTAATATTTCAACAGTTAATTTCTTGTGAATTTCCTCAATAAATAATTGTAAAAAGTATCCGGAATTTAATTTTTGTATTAATGTATTTCGGTATGAATTGACAGCTATATTAATAGAATTATTCGCTAATTTAATTTCACCTTTTTGAATAAATTCTAGTGCTAATTTAAAATGTAAATATATATTATGATACATTGATGTTAATTTAGGGAGTAGATCATTATCCATTTTAAGAATCGTAGGAATCAGAACTTGTGATTGCATCTTGGTCAGTATATTATAATCAAAGAACCTCTCGGCAAGTATTCTTTGGTGACATATATCCCGGTACTTATCGCAACACTCGTATAGACACTTGTATTTATTGGCGCAAGTAGTTATCTCATTTAATAAAACAGCATGATACGTTTTATATGAAGTTTTCGATAAGTGTAGAGACTTTATGTTAAACTGACTAATAGTACTGTGGTTAACGCGCATATATATCGTGTTATAATTATTTACAAGGTTAGCATTAATGATGTCCTGGTCGATTTCTGCCATCATATCATTGTTAAATTTTGTTACGTATTGTTTGATCAGACTCTCGTATTTCTTGGTGTTATTAAGCATTACATCTGTTATTAATCCTTTAAATACAGAATCCTCAATGTCCATAAAATTCACTAAATTTTTGTGATAATCTTTGACTAAATCTACAGGCTGTTTCTTATTAAACATTTGTTCGTGTTGTTTTAGTACTTGATCGCGTATAATTTTTGCTTGCTCAGTAAATGTTTGAACATCTGCATCGCACGATATGTCTTTCGTAAGCTTATTCGTGTAAATTACCGACCATGTCGTGTTAAATTCACTTAGTTCATTTTCATTAACTAGATTAGCTGTCGCGTTATATTCACTTTGACCAAGTTGATTTTGTGGTGTAGAAAAATTGTAGATATCGGTATTATGAGAGTTATACTCAGTCATTGTATAATATAAGCCAGTGTCAACCAATTCAACATGAGCTATTTCAACCTTACATGTCATTTCACGTTTTCGTAGATCCGCCACGAATTGTGCCTGCTCAAATATTTGCTTGGTATTTAGACAATTATTTGCATCCATTAAAGTCACGTTTTCAAAAGTTGACACATATTTCCCTGACACTTTAGCACTTACAGTGAAATTAAACTCATTAGTATCATAAGTGTCCGGTGTTAAATAAATACATAGATATTTCAATTGTAAATTGGTTTTGGGCAAATGTCTAATAATATAACGTTTTATTACTGTTTTGTATGCTGATCCTTGAGTGATGTACAAACTTATGGGTAAGCGGTAACTTCTTGGTAACTCAAACTTTGCTCGATTTATTGTTTGTGGTAACTTATTCTTTTTTAACAACATTTCTGTAATCCAATCTTTGTCATTATTAAAGTCTACCTCACATATTATATCGTGCAAAATTACCCCGCTCAACTTAATCAAAGTTTTGTGTTTTTCATAGTAATTGCTGTAATAGTGGGCACCACTGGTAATCAACTGTGAAATGTCTTTGATGTTTACGTTCGAGAATTTTAGTTTGGAGAATTGGTTACTTTCAAGCTTTGATTTTAGATTATATTTGTTGATTATATCCCGATCACCTTAATGTTTAAATGAAAATATCAAAAATAAAATTTATAAAATTTTGCTTCCTAAATGTGTATGCATGCATAATTTATTGTAATTTAATACAAAATACATTACGGTGGTGTCCAAAAATATCCCAGCAACTTCAATTAAAAAATAAATATTATAATACAATAATATTATTCAAATACATCCTATACCAGAATTTTCGAATTATATATGGGTTTCAAAATTTAATCATATGATGCATACCCTGGTCAGAATATAAGAAAACCTCAATTTACATTAATTAAAAACACAAAAATACACATTTCTTGCAGCGCTATGAATACAAGCAAAGATTCAATTTGTGTTGATTTTCAGCGACAGTATAATAATAATCAGGGGCACATATTTGTGCAGTAGTTTTCTCCAAACCTTCAATATTCTGCATAGATGGGTTCATCTTAGTGGGGAACATCGTGACCTGTCAGTAAATTGTACAATTAGAACGGGTATTAAAACAAACTATATATCCCTATAGACAAATTGAATTTATCAAAATCGGCGAATATCATGAGCTAGTCCCGTAAATCAAGTTATAAACATATTGACATAGTGATTTTACACATAAAAATAACATAATATCTATGGGCGGCACTTCATGAACACTCTAACCGCTATGAACCGTCAAATTACAAACAAATTGTCATTTGGTTTACGGAAAATATTTGGTATAAATTCATACATAAAAATCATGAAGGCCGCCAATAGAAATACTGTTATTTTTATGTGTAAAATCACTATGTCAATATGTTTATAACTGGATTTACAGAACTAGCTCATGATATTCGCCGATTTTGATTAATTCAATTTGTCGATAGGGACATAAAGTTTGTTTTAATACCTATTCTAATTGCACAATTTACTGACAGGTCACGATGTTTCCAACTTAGCCCTCTCGCATATATCTATTCTAATTTATACAAAACTGATAAACGGTACATGTATACAGAGCGGCAAATACATGTATCAAAATTGTATTTCATTAGTAATTACTAAATTAATCCAAATAGTTAACTAAATTTAGTTAATTGTTGTCATAACTAACTAAATTGTGAAATAAGTAAACAATTGTTTTCATAATTTTAATTAATTTTATACATCAGAAAGTTAATCTAATTCAAATATTAGTTAATTTAACGCACAATTAAGTTAATTTAATTACCAAAATAGTTAATTAATAGTTAAATACTTAATTTTTAACTAAATTAAATAATTATAACTTAAAAAACTTAATAATTAGTTAAATTAACTATTGCACAAATATGTGCCCCTGATCATAATACTGAATGCATTGTTACACACATGAAATAGTCATGCATGAATTAAAACTCAAATTATTACCAGGGTATTCTTCTTATGAATATTTTGTAAATCCCATATAAAATTTTAATAAATCAACATTGAGGTTTAGTTTTGTTTGATATAATATTATTGTAAATAATGTGAGTTTTAATTGAAATTAGTTAAAATATGTTGGGACACTCTATATAATATTTTATTATTTATTTAGAAAATATATATATTCATCAACTAACTTGTTCGTTTGAAAAATCGTTAGTACGTAAGTTATATTTAACAAAATTCATGATTTTCGATTTTCTATAAAGCATAAACTTAGATATTTCTATCCTGTGTTCAGAAGCTTATAAAAACATTATTTTCACTTAAATACTAAATTCTGGATTTGTTTTAGTAAGGAGTGAGGGACGAATTTTCTTTAAGTGATTGTAATTTTCATGAATTGTTAGCTAGTAACATAATTAACATTTTGATTTACTAAAAGTTGTGAATCAAATAAATTATCTTGTGGAATTCACTTTCAACTAATGCTGGCGTCCTTATTTTGTCATTAAAAAACATTAGATTTAATTTCATACAATGATATACTAGTATTTTGTGTGTATATACAGTATTGGTATTTATTGTTGGAATTATGCAGCAAACAAATGACATTTATGTCATGTACAATCCATTGAATATGTTATTTTAATGTCAAAATAAGGATGTCAGCGATGGTTTAAGTAAATTCAACAGGCTATCTAATCGATTTGTAAACTTAAATAGATTGAAAATTGATAATTGTGCCACTGACTAACTATTCATAAAACTCATAACCACTTAATTTTATAATCGTTCCTCAATATTAAATACGTAAAACATATATTATTATTCATTAACAATGAAACATTATTTTAAACAATCTGAAAACAGTTTTTATATTTCTTATAAAATATTATAAATAATAAATAACTATTAACTATAATAAATATTATTACCTGTTATTAGACAGTCGCAGTCATGTGTATCTTTTAAATTTTTCATTAAGCTAGTTAACCAATCTGAAAAATATTCCTTTATTGCGGTATCACAATCATAGTTTAAACCCTCGTAGGCTTTATATCGGGCTGAATGGTCAGTATATTCAATGAGTGCTAAATCACAATTACTGCGATTTAATATTAAGACGAGAACATTATGCAAATTAATGTCTCTGTTATATTTATCTGGGTTAAAGCAAAAATCAATGGCCACTGCACTCATATGAGACAATATATGAGCATGTTCAACTCCCGCAATTTTAGCTGAGTCTTTAACGGCCTGTACTTGTCTTATGCTATAATACGTGGGAACAATGAATAACACATTTTGTATATAGTTTTCAAACTGAGTCTCAGCTCTGGATTTCATTTCCAATACTTGTAACGCGAATAACGACTCGACGTTTAAGTCAACACTCGCGTGAGTCGTGTCCGTGAATATGAGCCTTACTTTTGGCGGATTTCTATCAATAAAATATAGCTTATATTTACTAAGATCTTCATTATCAACATCCCGTCCCATAATATCTTTGATTGGATACGTATTACTTCCGTTTAAGTATCTCTGGGCGTTACATCCATAGAGTATATTATTGCCATCAAATGCCACACAATTTATAGTGCTATTACCTAACGGATCAAGCACATTTATATAACGGTTGGCTAGTTTGTCAAAATAGATGGCAATTAATTTATCATTGAATTTCATAATAAGTGAATGTGATTTGTCCTTTTTGTTTGCGTTATATGTTTTGTATTTTTCTTTATAATAATGGATATTATCTTCAATATAATTGCGATTAATTTTAATCGTTTCATATAAATAATCAATAATAAATCCGTTGTTGTTTTCAAATACGAGCTTTTCCTGCATAGGCCATAAATGATCAAGCAATTGATTATGTACTTGTTCAAATTGACTATCCGTCATGTGTAAACATTTTGCAGAATATTCGGAAAATTTATGGTAATATTCAGTGAATAGATTCTGTGCTATTTTATCCATGGCACTTTTAATAATCGTATGATTCGCCTGATTTTGGAGCAAATATTTTTGATAAAATTGTTCAAGATAATTCTCTACATCAATTTTACACTTTCTGATTATATCTGATGTATATTTATCTACTTGTGTTTGCTTTTTAATTTCATCCCATATTGTGTTGAATATATTGTTAGATTTTTGTCTGAATATATCATCATTAAATGTACCTTTAGTTAGTAGCTGACACATTTCAATTTCGTATAATTTACTAGCCATTTCAGTACAATTTGTATAAAAATTTTCAATGTTTTTATTAATTGCATTAATTTTGTCCGTGTAAAATTTTATATCATTTGTAGTCAATTCACTGTATTTATCGCACAGGTATTTATCATTTCTAAATGGACTTGTACCAATAAGCATTAAATAATGATTAATTTGTTCCGGGTATATTGGGTAGCTATCCTGTGCGCATAACTCTTCACATTTAACAACAAATGTGTTGTAAATGTCACCGAAATTCTGGTACAACACTCTCTGTCCGTCCATTAATTGCCTCAATATTCTTGAATAAAATGTTTTCAAATTTTCAAATTCATTGGCTTTCGAGTCATACGAATCCATAATCTCTTTAACCGTCGGTTCGTATATTTGGCCCAAATTTTTAGGTTTCATATAATGTTTGAAATTTATATCAATTTTCTTTCGTAACAAATTCAAAAAACAATCCAATAATTCATTCGTCAGTTTATCGCCGTTTTTGTGATGTTTTTTGTAAATAACTTCGAAATTTAATTTTTCAAAATTTAAGTCAGTTTGTAGTGATTTTCGCATGTCTTTGACCAGGTCCGACTCAGTAGTGACTAACATATTAAATTGTTCAACAAATTTACTTTTCAATGCTTCGTGTGTTGTCTCGAAAGCTTTCATAATATCTTTATCTCCAATATCTATTTCATTGAAAAATGCTTGCTTATATTTCATAATTAATATTTGCTTGTGTTTATGCAGTTCATCATTGGTGTAGTCAACGCTAGACTGATCAAGTTGATTCTTTGGTAAAAAATCAGCTTTGCTCGTATTATGTAATAAATCAGTAATTGATAATGTATGTGTATTACCATGGCCAGCTGACGTAGTTTGTTTGAACTGGTTTAAAATGTTTAAACTTTTATCATTATTAGGGCCATTATTATCCAAATCATTAACTTTTGCTGTATTAAAATTATCAGGTTTTAATATACTTTCACATGTAGCTGGATTACTTGTTTCAATTAAAATTTCAGGACTCCTACTAGTTAGGTTATTAAAAATTTCACTACAATTCTGTATTATATGTATAACATTGTCAGTATTTGTAAATATTTTCCCACTTGGCCATTTAATAGCATCGAGAACATTAGCCTTGATACATTCTGAAATTTGTTGTACATATTCCAGGTTAAGATCCGCAACTTTCCAATCAACTTTCCTGACACTGCTTATGGGACAGGCGGTCAGGTAAGTACCCGTAGTGTTAAATTCCTGTTCAATTTCTTGTGAATTTTTGAGTATTTCACGAAAATCTGCGAAACTTTTATTTTGTTCGAAAACTTCGCATTGATTTATGCATTCAATTAAATGTGTATAAGATGTTACTCCAGTGGCGTACGTACTAATTAACTCCCCTCTCGAGAATTTCTAGTAATTTATTTAAAAAAATTATATTAGAAAATATAAAAAAATAGTAAATATACTTTGATTTTTTCAATTAAAACAAAACTGTACAGCAGTACCAAGGAAGAGTTCATATATTGGTTTAGAATCTTACTATCATATAAAGTAATGTTTAAATACTTACATCTAGATTACTGCACTTTTGATTGAAAATTAACACGGTAGATAATTGTGATATTAGCCGGAACATACGTAATAGTAACGGATTTTCGACAAGATCCATAAATTTATATTGGTAATTTTGTAGATTTGTCAATAAAATTGCCAATTTCTTATCATTCGTGTCCATGATTATTGGTTCACTCCACATTTCAATGCCGGGATATTTATCTTGTTCACCTGTATTAGCCATATCATTATAAATATTTTGAAATCCATAACCACTTTTAAGGTTGACATTTAGTGGCCAGTCACCCTGGCCTCCCTTTTCCAGGCAGTTTAGTATGAGATTTATAGTGAATGTGTTGCCTTCAAAGTGTGGGCCCACCACCGATATGATGGCTATTTCATCGCATTGTTTCTCATTGATCTTGGTCAATATGTTGCCAATAAGATGTTTATTAATGTGGAATTGTTCCTCGATCAACTCCACAATCCTAACATTTTGGGGTTGATCTGTCATTGGTAATCTATCTTGAGTAATTGGGAACATTTTAAGATTTAAATTAATAAAATTATTTTAATTATTTTTGTTTTATTATTGAAATAATGTTAAATAATAAAATATAATAATGTTATAAATATATTAATAAATAGAATGTTATTAACAAAAAATTATAAATAAATATAAAAAAATTTGTGCTAATATATTTCCATAGCCAATATAGTTATAAATAATATCATATTTGTAGTAGCAATGCTAGTGTAGCATTCTAAATGCAAAATATATTAATTCATACCTAACATAAATTTATTTATTAAATAAATAATGTGTAAAATATTACAAAAATTTCAGTATACTCACCAATTTCATTAATTATATATGATTTGTATGATATCTGATATTCATTGTTATAATAATCAATAATATTTGTGTAAATTGTTTTTACATGGGTGTTGCCAAAAATTTTATATATTGAAGTGTTGTTAACTCCGATTACATAATCAAAATAATTTAATGAGTTAATTTGAATAAGGTTGTCAAACTTTTTTTCAATTTTTAAAAGTTTAGGAATTTTTTCATGTAATTCCTTATCGCCCTCAATAATTAAACCACAAAAATATATTAATTCATCTTGCTTAAAATACGTATTTATCCAAGATGAACATATTGATTTAATATTCGAAAGGTTCACCAATAAGGTAGGCACATTAACATTATGTCTTACATCGTGACCAAGTTGATAATTATTATTATAACCCCAACTATACACTTGACCATCCTCATTTATTGCAAATGATGATAATACATAGCATGAGATATGTTTAATTTTATCATGATTACCAAATTCAATTTTAATTGGCTTGAATATAATATTACCCTTAGCTTTTCCACAACCTAACTGTCCATACTTATTACTACCCCAACCATACACATCGCCATTATTCATAAGCATCAATGAATACCTTAGTCCACAGCATATAGTTGTTATTTCTTGATAATTTAGGTCAAATGTAACTTGTTCAGGTTTATAATAGGTATCAAAATTACCCGGTACTCTACCCAATTGGCCAAACTCATTTTGTCCCCAACTATATATGTTACCATCATTATTTGTAGCAAGTACAAATGAAATACCGTTTATGAACTTGTTGATATTTTTGTTGCTTAATTCACTTATTTCAGTTATATCATCAACGAGCGTATTATGTCCAAGCCCTAAAATACCTTCGTCGTTTGTCCCTTTACCATAAACACGGTCATTGCTGGTTATATATAAAATATTAATACCTATACGGTCATCAAGAACAAAAAACAATTTTATAGATTGTTTAACATTTACAGGTAATTTTGAACAAACATCAAATTTTTCTAAAATAGACATTTTAAAATGAATGCTTTAAAAACAATTATAATGTAAAGTATTATACGTTATATTAAAAAACATTAACCTTATACAATAATCACTAGTTATTAATCACTATGCCAATACAATAAATTAGATAAATAACTGATTACAATGGTTAGTAGACTCTGATGCTATGTAACCATATCGTAAAAAATAAAATAACTAAGTTGAGGCAATTTAATTTATAAAGAACTATCTTTATGATATTAAAACAATATATAAAACTTAAACTATATTATAACTATATATAAAAGTTAACTTAATATAAAATATTAATTTATAACATTAGTAACCTTTTATATAATGATAAAATTGCATGGAAACTTATATGATAAGAAAACAACTCCATTTTACTACTATTAGCAAAATAGTTGTTAGTATAATATTTTCAATTTTAATATTGTTACAATATATTTATTTTATATGGCAAATTTTTAAAAATGTGCACTGAAATATTAAGGTCACTTAATGAATTAAAAAATGTTCAAGAATTTGACATATCCAAGGTTAGTATATTTTATATATTAAATAAACGCGAATTAGACCAAAATGAACGTGGAAGCGGAAAAGAAATTATCTGTGTTATTGAATCAAGCAATGAAAATGATCAACTATTAAGCAACGTGTATGGTGTGGGGAAATTTTTTAAAGACAATTTCAACTCAATTATAATTAAAGATTTATGTAATAAACAAATTACAAATTTCTACAACGGGAAAGGTTTTATTATAGCACTAACCCAAAATGGCCTTGTTTACTCATTTGGTCATAATGAACGTGCTCAATTAGGACTAGGTCCCCCGACAAATACATTTGGAAAACCAGAATTAATAATTCCTTATGGAAATATAAATTTAAACAACAACATTAAAATAATCCAGATAAGTTGCGGAAAAAGTCACACCTTGGCTTTAGACTCCAATGGAAAGGTGTACGCGTGGGGAAGTAATGAGGATGGCCAAATTGTAGATGAAACTAGCGTATTAAATGTAGACACACCAAGATTGATCATGTTCACGCATAATAATGATACAACTATTAAATATGTAAACTGTTTTCGTAACACGTCATTTGCAATAACTAAAGACGGTAAATTATATAGTTGGGGATCGCAAGAATTTCGCAACCTAGGTCATAATAGCAAGCCGAAGCAATTATTAGCAAGAAATCCTATTGGCAGCCATATTAATACGATTTATCTACATAAATCATCAAATTTGATTAGTGCCGAAGGTATGATATACTTTTGTGGTACTCTACCAAATTGCGCTGGTCAACCTAAAATTATACCCGAGCAAATAGATAGTTCAACCATCGGCATAAATAAACTACATGAGCAATACGCATTTGAGGCGGGTATATTACAAAAACATGGAAATCATTTTGAATTAATCGGAAATAAAACAGTGCCAATTGATCCTCAATATAAAATTTTTCAATATTATTTACTAAAGCACAAATGCACATATAATACAATTAAAATTGTTCATGATAAACCGTACTCAGCAACTATATACTCGGACGTAGACGTTAATTGCAGTCATACTACAAAGTACCTGGATCAACTAAAAACAGCCATTGTATGCCTGGATTGTGGACTAGAATGGCCAGATGGTGGTTATGACTCGGATTGAATTTTACAAAAATAATTACATTCAATATAATTGAATTTTAAAAATACAATATACTATATTCCACGTATTACAAATTATTACAAATAGTACCGTAATACTTATAGCATTACTAAATGTGAATTCTACTTTTGAAACTTACTGAATATAGTGAATATAGTGTGAAAAATAATGAATCACTTTTTTCTTATTAAAGCAATATTTCACATTTATTTCATTTTTTGGAACTGATATTTAAAATTATTAAAATGAAAAATATAATTTGTGATTTTAATCACTGACTTATGTATGAAAATTATTTATTATAATATAATAACTTATATAAAACAAAGTTATACAAAAAGAGATGTTCGACCCTGCTATAATATTACTCAACACTACTGCATACTACTGTGTGTATTACTATTAGAAATAATATTAGAGCAGAGTTGACAACCTTAATTATGTATTTCTATAACAGAAATCGTTTGTATATTTTTATGTATATCTTATTAATTCGAGATTAAAATTAGAAATAAATATTTTATTATAAAATAATTCATTAAAGAAAACTGTAATAGTGTTAAACAGTACTGATCCCTCAAATTGACATCAATTAAGACTCAATAAAAACAGAATATTCTGTAATAATGATCGAAAACCTATACTCAATGCCGACGTTTAAGCAGCTCATCCATACTGAGTCTCCCCTTATATTCCGTGACCTCAATCTCGTGGGCCGTACCCATAGACAGCACCTCAGCCCTCACTTTCAAAGTACCTTCGTCATTGACGCAAAACATGACTGATATGTTTTGTCTGCCGGCCTCCTCGGCCGGTATGTTTGTGACCGTAAACCTGCCCAACAGGTCGTTACGGGTGGCGACGGCATCCTCGCCCTCATACACCTCCACATCGATGTCCGTCTGATAGTCGCAAACAGTTCTGTATATTTTGGTGAACGGTGTGCACACCCGGGACTGCGCCCGGATTACGGGCGACATCACGTCACCGGCAGTCCTAACGCCAAGGGTGTGAGGTGTAACGTTCAGCACCCGTAGGGTCCGGTGCTTTTGCGCCTGATTTCCGTTCAGTATAGCCACCTGGGATGCAAAATATAATATATTTGTAATTACATTGATAACAAATTTTTTTAGCAAATGTGAACTCAATTATCAAAGGGTATACTTAAACATAGCTTTCATACGACTTTACTGTACTGTTTGGTATAAATAGTTGTATGAAAGCAGAGCTAAAGTATGCCTTTTGATTACTAAGACCACAAATATAATCATCATGCTACATAATTATATTTTGATTAATAATTTTAAATTATCTACATGACCTTTCTCAACCTTATTCATGTCATGTAAATGAAAATTGACTACATCAAAATGCTTTAATAAAATCACCTGGATTGCTGCCCCTTTAGCTACAGCCTGTAATGGATCCACTTTCTCGGTGTCTAATCTTGTAGATAGTTTACCACCAAAACGGTCCTCAATCAAATTTTTAACAAAGGGTATATGCGTGGACCCGCCCACCAACACGACATCGTCTACATCATCGACGGACATACCGGCGTCGATGAGCACCCGATCCACGCACTGCATCGTCCTAATGAACAGGTGTTCGTTAAGCTCCTCGAACTTACCGCGGGTCAGTTCGACCACCAGGTGCTGACCGGCAATAATATTGTCCACAGCAATGGTGGCCGACATGGCCTCCGATAGTAACCACTTTTCGCGCTTGCATTGCGTGCGTAATAGCCTGAGAGCCCGTTCCCCCTCAGCGCTGGTCCTGTCGATTAGGATACCCTTCCGACTGTAGAATTCTTTGAGGCAGTGCTCTATGACATTGTTATCCAGGTTATCACCGCCCAAGTGGTTATCCCCGCCCACTGCGCACACCTCTATCTGACCCATTTGCAGCTTTAATATAGCCACGTCAAATGTACCACCACCAAAATCGTATATTAACACCTTACTATATAATAGAAATAACAATTTACAGTATGATTCATTTTTGACTAATTTATAATAATATTATAAAGTATTAACAACTTTCCACACATACCGGGCCTGTATATCATCAAACCTGTCCAACTGATAGGCCAGTGCCGCCGCCGTGGGCTCATTGATAATCTTCAGCACATTGAGTCCGGCCATAATCCCCGCCCCCTTTGTAGCCTCCTTCTAGGCGTCATTGAAGTAAGCAGGTACAGTTATCACCGCATTTTGTATGGCGTACCCCAACCGCTCCTCCGCCACCTCTTTCATCTTCCTTAACACGTGGGCCGACACCTCCTCCGGTAAATACTTAGCGACCACACCGTCCACCTCGACCTCCACGTCCGCCCTATTGTCCCCCACGTCAACCACTTCGAAGGGATATAGTTTGGTGTTGGGGTCGACAAAGTCGTGCTGTACTTCTGGGTTGTCATACCGGCGCCCGATAAGCCGTTTTGCCGAGAATATGATGTTCCGGGGGTTTGCCAACCGGTTGTCCTTAGCCTCCTCGCCCACCACCGGGCGTTCACTATTAGGCCTATACTCCACACAACTGGGCGTCACATCGTTCCGGCGCTGGTTCTTGAATATGACTACCTGTCCCGCGGTGTGTCGGCCCGGGTCGTAGTAGCCCACACACGAGTTGGTGGTGCCCAGGTCTATGCCAATTGCAGGAATAGTAGGTGCGTTTTGGTCGTTTTCATCTTGCACCTTTTTATATGCGACTTCCATAGTGTCGCGTGTAATGCTCTCGTACCTAATAAATGAATGTATAATTATTATACCGGTAACTATTTTTATATTATTATATTTGGATCAAGGTATCAAAAGGTATATTCATTGTTTTCTTTCATATAGCTATTAATACCAAATATTTTAGTTCATATGTATAGTAGTGTTTGGGAACAGAATTAAAGTATACTTTAAATTATATAAATATCACAAACATTTATCCAATCTTAAAATGTAACATTAGATTATAAAATTATATTTTTATACAATTTTTTTTATGCACAATGTCCACAAGCACTAAACTATTATATTTACTATAAGCATTCTTATCAGGATCATAATCAGGATTCATAATTTTTTAACTTAAACTTAAATAATCTTATTATGTAACTTGTTTCAGCATGCTATAAACAAACTATATTTTTAACATTAACAAATTAATACCTATCATTGGTAATATGTCCACGCTCATGTTGGAACTTTTTTAAACCAAGTCTCACTAGATCCAGGTGAATGCCCTCCAATCGTTCCGGTATTATAAACTTTTTGTCAGGATTTTTTTTGCGGATCTCCTCCTTATACCAATGGATAACCTTTTTCATGAGCCCTTCCTTTGCCCGGCGCCGGCTCTTCACGTGCTCTTCAAACTCGTCCACCATTTCCGAGGCTATGGTCTGAATCTGGTCCCGAAGTTCACGTAAATTGAGTCTCAGATTATAGCGATCCTTGTTTTCGTTGACAATACGGGTGCCGATAAGCCGGGCCTCTGACAGGAACACATCCCTGTCCTCGGTGTTGGACATCTCTATCCAGAGTTCGAGTTCGTCCTCGTATTCCTTCGTCAGGTTAGACATAACCGTCTCCATGGCACTGGTATCCAGGTCACGGCGCTGGGTGTTTGTACGTTGGTTAGCCTGGTATTTGTCCCGCATATAACTAGATAGGGAGTCTTTGTAGGGCATTATGGGCACCACGTCGGTGTGGGCATCCTTGGTGTTAAAGGTCATG
>CAJPVJ010000559.1:2737-23168 GCA_905397405.1 Oppiella nova
GAAGAATTTTAAGTTCATTTGTGCTGCACTTTAGTTTTTCTCAATTTATTTTACCACCATTTGTATGCAATTAATTTTATTTTCGATTTCAAAGTTTTTTGCCTTTAATATTTGACTGATTTTGTTATTTTCGTAAAATTAATTACGAAATTATGAAATGAAAAGGAAGTGCAAGTTATGGTAATTAATTGCTACATAAAAGAAATGAAAGTTTGGTTTATGTGTTGTGCGAACATATGAATCAGAGGTATGACCAGAGGTATGGTATGGTATTATGTGGCAAAACATTTATCGGTTCTTATTATTAATATTTATAAATATTAAATATATTTAGGTTAATTTAACTTTCGAAAAAATTTCCACTGAAATGGAAAAGTAATAAGTTTTGCAAGAATTTATTCATAGGTAGTTCTTAACCCTTACATTATTTATTAAATAGTATTAAATAAACTTATGTACCTATGGTTTGCCCACATCTCTGATCACTTATAATGAAATCATGAGAGAATGCGAAAGAGAGAGAGAGAGTGAGAGAGAGAGAGAGAGAGAGAGAGTGAGAGAGAGAGAGAATCCAAAAATATATGATAAAATTCATTAAACAAATTACCGCATAATTCATGTCATGTTTAACGAGTAGAAAATATATCAATAAGTCTATGGATTTAGTGATCGAGTGGTAGAGTAGCGGCAAAAAAGCAAATCTTTGTCTCATCTCTCATACCATTCCTCGCATTTGTCTTCTAATGACTTCTGGTTCTAATGACACAATAGATTTGTGGATATATTTGGCAGCACTGGAGTCCTGAAAGTCATATCCATTACTGGTGTGTATGTGTTATATCACGCCATTAGATGATACTATCATTGGATTCATCGGCGTTTCGTGTTATATGTGGTCTCACATTAAGATCGATGTCTATTATAGTTATCAAATGGATTCCATGCGGGCCTCAGAATAACATAAATATCCAATTGAATAGATTTAGATAAAGCAAAGGCTAATAAAATGTTAATGTCTTTTGAGATCATACACTAAACAAATAGTGGGACAATATGTCAAAATAGTAATTCATTCACTTGTGTAGCTGTAATACCAAACTGTATATTAATCGCTAAATATTCCCAACTAATGATTTCCTCATTCCTATTGCTATCAAACGCTAATTTTTCATTGCTTTAACCCTTTAACCATTTCCACTCACAAATTATCACAAACATATCAAATATTATTTATTGAATTTCAGTTTCAGTTTATTTTCTGACAAAAACTGTTTGGTCTTACAGTGCATTATAATTGCAGTATTGAAAGAAAGTAGTCTTTCAGGGGATACTGTTTTATCGCAATTTGTTTATTTTATCATAATTTTATTGAATACTAGATTACATTACAAATGAGTTTATTCTCATACCACGAGCCTTTATTATAAGCAAATATTAAATTTTAATCATTGATTTAACTTTTATTTTTAAACGGAAATATATATTTTTAAAATGAATACCACCTCTAAATACATGATAATATCTTTGGACAGTTGGGATAAACAAGAATTATATTTATTCCGGATTTGTCTGATCCGTGAAACTCTTCGCGTCATTTTAGTAATCTTTGATTATATCACCGAAAGTGGTATAGTTCTGGACTTCGATGACGAGGGTCAGCCAGTATTTAGACTTGACAGACAAGACCGGGACGAGTGTCGGCGTATTCTGTTAAAACATTTTGCCTGGGTCATGCTTTGTCACCAATTTGGACTGTTAGCCATTGCACTCAACTCACTGACACTCATTCAGACATATATTGTAATATTAACTGTATTTCAAGTTTTGATCTATAATGACAACATTATAGTCTTTTTTCATGGTGACAATGTCCTACACTGGTTAAGACATTATCCAATCCACACTATCACCAGAATGATATTAAATATATTCAGGATGTTTTCATCAATCATTGTTTATATTAATTTTATAGCATACTATAGCAGACATATCAATCATTTGATTCATTTAAATTGAAATTGTACATCTAAATATTTTAATTGATAAAAATTAAAGTTAAGAAATTTACTCAAATAAAAATTCATTCATAAATCAATATTTTAGTATAAGTTATTTAGAATATATATTTTATATTAACATTCAATAAATGGCTTTAATATTAGATTTATTTAATATAAATATCAATTACAATTTAATCTTTGCAAATAATAAATGGTTTGACGAATAAATAACTTTTAAAATAGATTTCAAGTCATTACTGAGATTTGGTTTTTGAACCATTTTGCTGACCATTTCTCTGACTATCAGTGGATCCAACTTTGACTGAGACTTTGGCTCCGACTGAGATGGTCTGGTCAGAGGGTTCTTCACACAGACTTTTGATCCTATTGACCACATATGAGACCAAGTCATTCATGTTTTTAAACTGGTGCCGACGACACAACCAAATGCCTGTCGTTATACCGATGCCCACAAACCCATTGAATACAACCACTCCTTCTAAAGACATATCCTTTTAAACCTTAAATAAACTCGATTTTAATGATATAAACAAAATTTAATTAATGTCTCACTCACTTATCTATCAATAAATAGATTATATCTTTCTGTTATCAACTGTATTTCAGTTGACTTTAATTTTATATAATTCAAACATTGAATAATCAAAACAATAGTAAATCAATAATCAACTAATCTCTCGCTCTATAAGTATGTTACGCAACGTTTTCAGTAGACTTTGCATCAATTTTATATTGATTGTCAGCTTATAATTAATTAGAAAACAATTTATTTGATGGAAAAACTTAATTGATTGCAAACATAAGTTATAATATGTGTGTTTGGGTTGTAAACAGGGACTGCTATTAATCAATTAGTGAATGAAAGGAATGGCACACTTAATCCGATATACAATATATACATTTAGCTCTTAATTGAATTAACTTTATTGCCCATAATTACCGGTAATTAATGTCTGACTATAAATTAATTTAGTTTTTTAGGCACTACTTTAAGCTCAAAAAGTAATGCTATCTTCACATGCAATCATTTATTTGAACAAAAATCTTTGTTTTTCTGAATAAGTTTTCACAATTGAGCGCATTTTGAGAAAACTTTATTATAAGTATAAATAAAAATAAAAGATTTTTCAAATAAAACAACAAAAGCGGAAGAATATAATGCACAACACCATTAATATTAAAATAAAAAGTGTTTTAACTTTTTAAGATTTAATTTCTTACATTTGCACTCAATTTCCAAAACAATATAGTGTTTGCAAAAAATCGATTATATTTTATATACGAATCAAGAAGTTTTCGTTTATATTATTTTCGTTTATCACAAGAAATGGATTTGATTTTCGAGATAACAGCGAATCATAATATACTGAAAGAAAGAATATTTATATTTATATACAAAAGGCTTTGAATTATTGGATTTACAGTGCATTGCAATGAATGTATATAAGGCTACAGAGAAGGAGTGAGTGATACTCGCAGTCAGTAGTCATTTGGAGAAATGCTATGTTATTATACAGAGGGGAGGGTTTGTATGTATTTGTATTTTCTTCAATAACTGACTTTATTTGTGATACATTGATGACAGGTCTGCAGCCATTGTTCACCATCTGCTGTCTTCAATCATTACCCGTGCGATCGGTATTACTAGACGTGAAAAGAGGACAACAGTTTATGGCAACAATACGACTACCAATGCATACAATGCTCTCCAGAGACACAACAAAACAAATTACATTTTCTCTAATTTCTAATAGATTACCAAAAAGTAGACAAATACAGACACAAACAAAAATCAAGTCTACTCTTTTCGACTTCTCTCTCTCTCTCTCTCTCTCTCTCACTCTCTCTCTCTCGCTTTCAAATCTTTAGTAGACTTTTCCTTAATATCATTTGATACCTCTTATTCCTATGACTCCGAAAAAATTTATATCTACTTTTGATTTTTTTATTTTATTTTATTTCATTTTTCTTAATAATCAGTTTAGTATTAATGGAAACCGGAATTAGATTTATTTTTTGTTGTTTCACAATATCTTAAAATCAGATATTTTGTAAAATATTTTGAAAAACCAGTTGATATACAGTAGACTCTAGAGTAGAGTATAGTAAATGAAGACTTCATTTGATTTCACCAGATTTTTTGCACATAAATATAAACTTTCTTATTGTCAAAATTGAGTAAAATTTCAGTCATTGAAGTGCTCATTGATTATAAAAATTTAATGGTTGGAGACATATAGAAAAACATACTTTAGATATCAATTTCCCAAATAATGACACAAATAAATAACTTTTATTATATACTTTACTATAAAATATATGTTATTATCGCTAGGCTTGCACTTGATTTTTGTTTAAAAATGACTTTTAAAGAAATATACTTAAAGATTTCTACATAAAATAAAGTTATATAAAACGTTAATAAAAATGTTTATTTGAATAATTCAGACAAGAAATATATAATACATATAAATATTAATATAAAATTTATGTTATAAAGTGTAAAATTTCAAAAAAGAGTTTAAACTAAACATATTTATTTGGGTATAAATAAAACTAAATTAAATTGCACTCAACAAAACTCTATTAACTGTTATAAATTGTAAAGTACATTTTTATTTATTCAAATTAATTATTAACGACAGGATATGTATCACAGGAAATGAAATTTTCATTCATAATATTTTATTCTGGTTTGACTGATGGTTATGTATAACGAGATGTATTATATTATTTACTTCATTACAGAATTTTATCAATAATGAGATATAACGCTAAAATGTCATAAGTTTTCAGTGCATAGTCTATGATTGTATGGATTTTTCGGTCATATTTCACAAAAGAAAATTTTGCAATTAGTGTTAATAAGAGCTAAATCTGGAGCCCGTCTCTCAACACAATAAATGACTCAAAAGTGAGGACAATATGACGAGAGGACACGTACTGACACGTATAATGAAGCTGTCTTTCCACTATCGTTAGCCATTCTCCGACTCGCAAACACTACTCTATTGTATGGACTATAATAATAATAACGAAAACTTTTCTCTCTCCGCAAAACTCAAACTCCAACTCTCGATGGCTTAATGTGAGTGAGTTTTTGGCGGCGAAATAGAGTTGTGTTTGAGTTTGAGTTCATATCTGTATAAACATAGGAATCGACGCATTGCTCGTTGCCTTCATCTGTCGCTTTCACGTGTGTTTACTCTCCGCCTCAAAACCATTACAATCGATATATTATATATAAAACAGAGCCAACACTCGCTTCGGCCAACATTTTCAGTCTGCAGACAACAGTCTAACATATGATACACACATCAAATCTTGGGATCTCTTTACTGTAATATCTTTTTACTGTTATATATTCCGACTGATAGTGCAGTACACGTGCAGTAATGCCTATGACTTTCGTGTGTTATATAAGTTATATTTGTGCTAAAAACTAGTCGTTTGGCAAATCATAGGATTTGACACATCGATAGAATATTCTTGTGCTCCATATCTATATAATATTCTGTAATGGATTTGATGGTCAACAGCAAAATGAGTTGATATAATTGATAGGATGGGTCTATCCATCGGCGCTTATTTCATGATACCATTGATTTGTCTCGAAGGTAATTAATAAGTCATTAATTACTTCATATTTCAAATCCTTACCAACAATTTTTTAGTTTCTCATAATTAAAATTAATTAATTTTCTATTGATTTCAGTTATAATTAGTATTTATAATGACTTATTTTCTCAAAAGTCATTAATATTGTAATCGAGAAGACATTTCATTTAGTCAGTCTCTAGATATGCAATTAGTTTATATAATTTTGTCATTAATGTTTTGATTTATTTTAATCTTCATAAAGAAAATTAGAAAAGAATAAAAATTTAATTATTTTTGCCTTAAATATCATTTTCATACTACGAGAAATAATGAGATTGTGCTTTAATTTAAATATAAACTTTTTATTTAATAAAATTTGCCTTTTGTTTGTACAGCATTTTCTGCTACTGTTGTCTGAATTATTATATTAAGTGAAGACAAATCAAGTGATGATAGAATTAGTGAAATAATTTACCATTTTTGCAAAAAATTAAATTATCTCATTAATAATTTATAGTTAATAATATTTATGCAAACAAATGCTAATATGCCTAAATTATTTATAAATTCTTGTATACACCACTATACTGTGTATAGAATTTAATCAGTTTATTATTATTACTTAAAAAGTATTTTAGGTATATTATCCTGTATACCAGACTCCTCAAAGATAGGCTCCTTGGAGCCTAATTCTTACACGTTTTTAATATCCTTCAACTGTTTGGCTCACAAATGTAGTAAACATTAGTGTGAGTGAGAGTTATAAAATATTAATTTGAATTATAAACTGTAATTTTTAAATAAAGCATTTATTTTAGTATTTTTATGTCTAAAATATTGACTAACTTATAGAAATGTATATGATAAGTTTCTATTAGTTAAGTTTGTTATTATTTTTAAAACTATAATTCTCTACTATAAATCAATATAGAAATGTCTAGAAATTTGTCATTTAAAGGTGACTTTGAATACAGTAAAAATAGTAATGATATTTGTGTCTGTAAAGAGCTTTATCTACAGATAATCTATATGAAATAAATAAATTATGTTCTACATATTTTTTGTTTTTTAACACTTTTGAGGTCTCTGCTATAAAGGGTTTCTATAACTCTATCACTAAAATAGGAATTAAATTTTTTAATATCACTACTAAACTAAACAACGGTGTGATAATTAAATGCACAAAATTAATTACTACTCTACATCAAAAAAAACATATGGGTGCACTACATGGTTTAAGTTGCACACAGTGTGACCAACTCTTGTTTCGTAATTAGTGGACATTTTATTAAAATAATTGAATAAATAGAGGACAAATAGTGGACAACATATTTTATAGCGGAATTGAATTACAATTTTTTTTGAAAATATTTTTACTGTTTATCTCATTAACAGCAGAAATTTTTGACTAATTTTGTCATTAGTTTTTTATATATATTTTCCGATAAATTTGCTGCAATTAAATGAAATTTAGTTAAATTGTAATGTATTTTATTATGATTATAATGTGAAATGCAATTTACATAACAATTTTAAGTTGCAATTATTTTTCTAAATAAAGCATTTTATAATTTTCACAAATAAAGGACATTCAATGTCTACTATTTCTAATTTAAAGCACAGAGGGCAGACACCCTAAATAGAGGACTGTCCTTTCCAATAAAGGACGGTTGGTCACACTGGTTGCACACATGGTCTTACAACTCTATTTATAGATTTAATGGTCGGCATAGGTATGGTTAGGTATTTCAAAACCTTCCGATTTATAACCCTCATAAGTCCAAAGTCTCCCGGAATTAAGGTACATGTCCCCCTCCCGGTTGACTGTCAACCTTGACTTTAGTTTCCCGGAATAAAAATTACTGATTTTTAAGCTACAATTGGACCGGGAATAGTGACTTCTAGTATGGAGAGGGGAAATTTCCATCCCGGTCATCGGGTTCCCATGTAACCTGGTTATAAAAGATGTCAATAACTCTTTTATAAATAATTTTTATTTATAGCAACATGCATGTATTTATAGATTTTGAATTTGTTTCATACAACTATCTAGACCTATAACAGTGACAACTAAAATATGTTTTTTTTAAATATGTGGCTCATAATTTATTTATTTCATATATATTATCAGTAGATAAAGTACTATACAAACACAAATATCATTACTGTTTTTACTATATTCATGGTTACCTGTAAATATGTGATTTCTAGACATTTCTATATTGATTTTTAATAGAGAAATATAGTTTTAAAAATATTCACGAACTTAACAAATAGAAACTAATCGGATAGATTTCTATCAATTAGTCAATTGTTTTAACATATAAACACTAAAACAAATACTTAATTTAAAAATTACAGTTTATAATTTTCATTAAATACTTTATATCTCTCACTTACAATAATGTGTACTATATTTGTGAGCCAAACATTTGAAGGATATTAAAAACGTGTGAGAGTTTGACTCCTAGATTGACTCCTTAGTCGAGTCTGACCTATAATGTACACTCCAGCCATTCCGAGCCACACTATGAGTGACACAACTTTGAACATTTTAACATTAGTCTCAATACTCAATATTATTTACAGTTTTGTCAGTATTAATGTGGCCCGGATTACAATGAATTAGCATCGTAGATGCCCTAGACCAGTGTGTTACTGTGTTTCAAGGGTTACAAATAGTTTTATTTTCTAATACTTCTAATACTTATAAGTTATAACATTACTAATTGCTCATACTACTGACTTTTTGAACTCAATGATCAAGACACTAATATGTGTTATAAATCAGACGAACAATAAACAAATAAATAACAATTTCTCAGAGAGAGAGAGAGAGAGAGAGAGAGAGAGTACATAAACCTTTCCATGTAACTTTGGGTTATTTATATAACACTAATAATCAATAAAATGATTATAAACAATATTCTAGTGATTATAAACTATATTTATTAAATTTAGATTAAGAATTGTAGTAAACTCTCAATATCATAATCACATAGGAATTGTCAGTATATTGTAGGTTTAGTGTTTATTTATTAGATTTGGTTATAATTTCATTATTAATTACTAATTTTGTAAATTTAACCAGCTACGATGTTTGTGATTCTATTATATAATTAACCAAATTAAAAATTACCTTAAATAGTAATTTAATTGATTTTAAAAGTAATTAAATCT
The DNA here is from genome assembly GCA_905397405.1 of Oppiella nova. Classification (NCBI taxonomy): domain Eukaryota; kingdom Metazoa; phylum Arthropoda; class Arachnida; order Sarcoptiformes; family Oppiidae; genus Oppiella; species Oppiella nova. The sequence continues at coordinate 11,539 of CAJPVJ010000559.1, forward strand.
TTTTTATTGTAAATGCAATGTAAACTGTAATAAACAACAACTCATTCATTTAATACAAAATACATAAGTTATAACCATACATAATATAAAGTTTTAATTAAATAAATAATCAACTAATTTTAGTAAATAGTAAATAACACCATACCGTGTATAATAATTAATTAATTAATTTTTTAACATTATAAATATTTTAATTTAATTAGCTTTTAACTCAATAAATTTAACAAACAATAAGGCAACCTTGAACATATTGAACTCACTGGTATTGGAATACTGTAATTTAAATTTAATAGCAAAAACCTTTTTTCAATAAAATACTACTACTATTAATAACTTTACCCAACAATTAAAATATTTATTAGCGTTACTATATTACTATCTTATACAAAGTTATTTATAAACCACAAAAATAAACTAAATCAAGATTATCTGGCTAATAAAATGTATAACATTGGCATATTAGTAATTAAATGCTAATAGAAAGAGTATTGATTTTTAAATGTTAAAAACATTTAATATGTGCTAATATTGTGAACACTGAAAAAAATGTTGATTTTATTGACAATTCAAGGATAACTGATAAAACATTTTTGCGGTCTTTTTCCCCATAAAACTCAAAGTGTTTTCTAAAAATACAATTATTTTTAAAATAGTTATTATTAATATACAAAACGACTATATTAACTCTGCTTTTTAAATGACTTTATACCTATTATAATAATATTAAAGTATATTTTATACATTTGTTTTGAATATGTATACAGAGTAATCAAAAGGTATACTTAGCGTTAACTTATATATAGATTTAACTTAGCTTTCATATAACTATATGAATTGAAATTAATCAAATACAGTCTCTCAAATATTTTATCTTATAAGCAATATATCTGTGCTTTCGACTAAGGTATAAAATCTTACATTAGTATAAGTATACTTTAGTAGAAAGCACAAAAATATTGCTTATAAGATCAAATAATTGAGAGACTGGATTTGATTTGTTTCACGTCATATACAAAACAATATTTTATAAGCATATGAAAGCAACGTTGAAATATACCTTTTGATAACTAGACATACATATTTATACAGAAATTTATTATTCAGAAAACAACAAGCAAAAATTTTGCAAACTTTATGTTTGCCAGTGAATTATTGTTAACAAAAATAAAATCCCTTTTTCACAAAAGTTCCCAAAAAAATATTTCTTTGTGTTTAAACTATTTAATAAATTAAGTGCAAAAAATCATTTATATTAAAAATAGTTTTCCAGTTTGTTCATTGTGAAAATACGTGCTATGTTTTATTAATAGTGCTAGTATACTCATAAAATATATTTAATTATTATTGATAAACTTTCCAAGAATTTGAAAGTAATATAAAATTTTTGTGTAACTTTTTTGTGTGCAATATATTGATTATTCAGACAATTTGTTTCATAATATAATTAATATTCAAATTTTTAGTAAATATTTTTTGCGGCAATACTTAAATAAAATACATAAATCTTTTGGATAATTATTATGTAAATTTGAAAAATTATATGTTTGAAATCATATAATCAAGGTGCATCATATTTTATGCGTGAATATAATTATCGTGTTTTGTAATACAGTGTGGTATTGAATGCAAATAAAATATTTTTACTATAAAAAAGTTCATTTAAAGTTTTGATAATTTTATGGTTAATGTTATATTGTATTAATGTTTGACTACTTGTGTATTCACTAAAAATAATTAACATTTAATTATTATATGCTACGAAATAACTAAATATTTTTGTGATAATAAAATATTTTTAATAAAAATGGATAAAATATACTTCGCATTTATTTTACTGTTTTATATGGTTGCATTAAGTAAGTTATTTTAATTTATTTATTTAAAATATATAACTAACTATTGCAATTTAAATCTACTTTTATAAAGTAAAAAGGATTTATTCATTTATTATAATATTAATATTAATTATTATAATATAATATTAATACTACTTAAAAATAAAACTTATATTAGAGTGGGTGTGATTATATTTATTGTTTTAATTTTTATAAATTACAATTTATATTTTATTTTTAAATTAAAAAAATATTAATAAATAATAAACTGTTTAGTCCAATAAATATTATAATTAAGCTTTTTATAAATAACTATTAAATTTAGTTTCAACTTTACGGTTTAAATTATTATGCTTAAAAATGCTGAATTTACTATTTATTTTTAAATATAAATATGACGTTATGTAAGTATTTATAATGAACATAAAATTTAATTTATTTTTAAAATAAAGTATATCTAATCTATTGTTATGTGTAATTTTTATAGAGATAACGATGTTTTTATTTTTATTAATTTGTTGTAAATTAGAAAAGTTTTATAAATAAATTTCTGATACTCTGGCCCAATAAAAATTATAATTAATCGCTTCACTTATAACTGGTTAAAATTATGTCCAACATTACAGTTTAAATTAATACGCTTATTTGGAATTTAATATTTAATCTAAATATACATCTAAATTTACATATTTTATTGTCATGATCATCAAGGTTTAATAAATTAACTTTATTACGCACAGTATATCCAAGTGATGCCGTCCGGGCACCGGAGGGTAAAAAACTGGCAAAGGCGGTACAGTCCACGGATAATACCAGGGCCATGTCCACCATACTGAACAACCCTAGCAAACTCCAGTGCGGCAACCAATCGGACTCCATACTAGACTTTGCCTTGCACAAACTACTAAACCAAAAGTTCCCCACCAATGCCCGTCAATTACGTCAATTTTGTAACCAGGCTCAACGTATCATCGAGTTTGTGGACGTATTTTTGAAACAGTGTTTGAATGAGTTCACCAAAAAGATCGTGTCGTTTGTGTTTTTCCCGATTAAACGCGAGTTTAAGACGGTTTGCAAGAGTGGTAAACCTGGTCCTAAGGCCAGGGAGCTTATGGTTGCCTCTAATTGCGGTAATCACGCGAGACCTGGACTTCGGAAATGCTATAATGTGTTCGTAGACCAGGAGCTGGGTATGCAACAGGTTATCCAAAAGCAACGTATACCCATGGTTTGTTGGTGGGTAATTTATTATATTTAAATCAAAACATTTAATCTATTGTTAGTTAAAATATATAAAATTGTATCAAGGTTGAAATTATTTTATATACGACTAGAGACAATGAAAATTATAATACGGTATTAATTTTTGTTATTTTAATTTTTGCCACTGGCTATATTGATAAATTGATTTAACCTTGACATTGATAATTTTTAATATTGTTAAAAAAAACTTCGTTACCATCTACTCCTTTAATATATTTATTGTATATTTAAATTATAAATACTTAATGTTTGTTTTAAATTTACAGTTTATATTAAATTTATTATAAGTCAGTCTAAAATTAATTAAAGTAGGCAATATACAATTTTTAATTTAATTTTTAATCCACATTTACAGCGCATTCAATCAATTACGTCAGTGTTTCATATCGGAGGCCGAGGAGGTAAAGGTATGCACTCCCCGTACCATTGACTATATGGCCCGTTGGGCTACGGAAATATTTGGCGAACTAATGGACATCATGTGTTATGAATACCCCGAATGTGAGATAATTACCAAGATAAATATTTAAAATTTTAATAATTTTGATTTATTTTATAGCCAGCGATAGGTGCGTTAAAGTAATCAATAATATACCGGAAATCAATATGACTGACACCGATCGACCAATGTCATTTATATCGCCACTAATAACCATATTCGGTGACCTGGGTGATGATGATATCACTGTATAATTACCTTGAAACTAATTAACTTTAATACCTATTCTATTAGTATTTTTTTTACTGATTTTTATTTTTTAATAATATCATTGTTTAATCGTAAACATGCTAAATAATTATTATGTGATAAAGTTGTCAGAACAATGTAATACATGCTTAAAAATAATTATAAAATATAAATAAAAATACTTTTAAATTTAATTTAAAAGATTATAAATTTATCCATCTATTTAATACGAGCATTAGTTAATGCTAGTTAGTTATTAAAATTATAATACTATAAGTGTAACTTTATTAATTTGTGTTATTTTACAATTTTTATAACTATTATAATTATAATTACCATCTATAATATCAATTAGTGTTCATTTATAATAATGGAATATTGATTACGAAAGTAAATGTACATTTAATGATAATTAACTTGACATGTTTCGCATTTTTATTTATTACTAGTAAAATGAATTAGAAATTATTTTTATATAAAATAGTTAATTATTATAGGAATTATTATCCATGTCATAAGCTACTGTATGTAACAATTTATTTAATGTTGCATATTAATTTTAAAACAAATTGTGTTTAAAATAAATTCAAACTTTTTCGTAGTCTTTGTGTCAATGAAAGTCGTTTCACATCTCGTGTGCTAACAGTTGTCAAGAATTGATAGAAAAACTGGTTTTCATTGGATTTCAGTTTATTTAACGTTTCGTTAAATTCTATATATTTTGCCACAATATTCGTATCCATAGACCACTCGTTATATTTGTGTAACACTTCACTACTTTCCGGACGTTTAGTCCAATTTGGTAAAATCATTTTCGAAAATATTTTGTACAATTTAGACACTGATGAGTTTAAAGTTTTATTATTAGGTGAATATGTTTGCGAACTATATTTACATAAAGTTTTAATAAAATTATTGTGTAGTTTGGAAATCATGTTATAAATGTTTAGATTGTCTATACCTTTGTGGTTCAACAAGCAGCACATCCACGTCAAATATCTCACCACCTATTAGTGCCAGACTATAAATATCTGATTTATGCCCATATTTTCTACCCTGACCAACTTCTGGTGCTTGATATCTCATGTCCCCGATATCTGCCGTATGTTTATGTTGTGTTAAGTAATGAATGCGTTTGTCGTGAACTGTAGCCAAACCGAAGTCACATAACTTCAAAAACCTGTCGTTCCTTACTTTGTGTGCAATCAATATATTGTCGGGTTTGAGGTCTCTGTGAATGATCTGTGGATTCAATTCATGTAAATATTTAACGCTTTCTAAGATCTGTCGAAATATTTCACACGAAATGAAATACTCGATGCAATCCATGGGATCTCCCGATTGTCTCTCAAATGCATTGTTTTTGATTTTAAGAATATTCGTTAAATTCTGTGAACAGAACTCCATTTGAATGAATCCATATTCCGGTTCACGCCATGAGTGGTAATATTTGACCACATATTCTGATCTAACATTCACTAGATTTTGCACTTCATTTTCATTAAAATCTAAATATTAATATAAAAGTAAATTAAAAATTATTTTTCAATTAAATTATTTTAATGATCTAATTAAAAAAATTAACTCTTGAGATAAACAGTTTTTTAAGTTACATATATATTGGATATACTAGTTACGTGTCATAACTTATGACCATGATACTTGAAAAGATTTTGTTTATAATCTACTGTAATTTATTTAATATTATCAGTTTTAATATACAGCGTTTTATTTATAATTTTAAATTACCATTAAATTCAATTCGCTTGACGGCATATACCTGTCCATCAAATTTGTGTTTCACTCGCAATACTGTCCCAAAACCACCCGATCCTATGACCGACAACTCATAAAATGTTTTATCATAGCATTCATTAAACAGATATTCATAATAACAAATGTCAATGTTATATGTTTTGTATGTGATTTGGTGTTCATTGGCGTAGAAATCAAAATAATTATTATACTTTGTTTCAATCAATTGATTTCCGCGTATTTCATATAACTTGCTGTTTGTCAACACAACTGTGGTCTGAGTATCAAAACCATAATTCGAGTCAATTTGTGTTAAATCTATAAAATAATTACTGGTTTCCAATTGTTCTGGTATCTCTACAGTAATATATTTACCGTATGAAAAATAATTTCCACAATAATATAATAAACCACTGTTTGATAAAAAATAAGTAATAACTAGTGATGATGTCATAGTTTTGATGTCATTTACTGTAGTTTTGAGTTTCGGAATAAAGATATTTACGTTACCTCTGTTCACTATATTGTGTCCCAATTTATGGTCACTATTGTAACCCCAACTGAACACAAGTCCGCAACAAGTGATAGCAAATGAACACCAATTATCACAATAAATGGTTTGTATTTTGGGATTATTTGCGAATTGTATTAGAATTGGTTCACTAATACTATCATTACTTTGGTGCCCACAACCAACCTGTCCCTCACTATTATCTCCCCACCCATACACCCGTCCATCTGATGTGAGGGCCAGTGAGTGATGGGAACCACAACTGATTTGTTGGACATCTTTGACGTCGAAATACGATATTCTCTCGGGTTTTGAATAAACCCCAAATCGTGTCACATCTCTACCCAACTGTCCCCATATATTGTGACCCCAACTATAGATATGGTTCACACTATTCATAGCCAATACAAAGTCATATCCAATAATAAATGTGTGAATGTTTTGATGACATAATTCTGGTATAAGTTGTGGTGAATGTACGGACTCGTCGTGACCCAATCCAAGACATCCATAATTATTATCTCCCAATCCATACACCATATCATCGGTGGTTACGAACAGAATATTGTGATCTAATTCATCCCGAAACAGATATTTAAAAACATGAAATAATTTAATATTTTGTTTCATATTTGAGTCGATTTTATCACAAATTTTAAATTTCTCCAAAATTGAGCACATTTTCAAATTGAAAACAAAATTGAATTTATATTTAAAATAATTATTTTATGTTAATTGATAAACAAATAGATTGTGTTATTATAACAACAGATATGCAATCAATTCACTCGTATTGCCGTAAATAGTGTCATAAATTCCGCTCAATATCTAAATGAGACGTGAATTTACATCATATCTGAGTAATCCCTTTCCATAAACATACCCTTCCGTCACATTTAACATCCGCTCATTTAAAATCCAATTAAACATTGCGTGTAATTCTGGTGCAAAATGTCTTTTTGTTTAACTAATAAAAAATCTCATAAAATTTGTTTCAAAAACGGTTGACTCGTTTGTCTTAATGTGTCTAAATTGAACAAGAGCAACACTTTAAATACAAATTTAATATTTAGCGCACATTTTATTTAATAAATACAGACTAACTAAAGAGTATTTATTTTGAAAAGAGCTAGTTAGTATTTAAAAATAATATATTAAACATTTGAATATTTTGATGAAAAGTGATCGATTTAATTGTATTTAAATTTTATTTTTATGTACATAAAGGTCTAGCACATTTACTTTTTACACAGTATATCTAACAAGTAAGTGATACAGTCCTTACACCGGAATGTAAGAAACTGGCTAAGATAAGTCCACGGATATCACCAGGTCCATGTCCATAGTACTGAACAACACTATTAAACTTGATTGTGGTAACCAATTGAACTCAATACCAGATTTTGCCTTGCACAAATTACTAAAATATATGGGAAAATATCCGCCAACGTTTTACCGAATATATGAAAAATCTATTTCATAGGTAAATTGGCCAGTATATAGTTAATATAATTATGGGGGTAATTTTATTAATTTGTGCCATTTTTATTAGTTACAATTTTTATAATATTATATTTTAAAATTAGAAAATGTTTAATAAATAAATTTTAAAAGTTGTCTGGCTCCCATTATTGGTATAATTAAACAATTCAATTATAGCTAACTAATGTTATGTTCAACATTACAGTTTTAATTATTAAGCTTAAAATTTTTAATTTATTATCTTTAAATCTAAATATAAATCTAAATTTAGATCAGCAATTATCATAAATATAAAAGTCAACTAAACTTACATTTTTGCATACAATATAACAAAATAATTAAGTCCGGAAACCAAAGGGTAAATATTTACAAAAAAAAGTTTAATATATAATTGTGGTCTAAAACCTAGGCCCAATTAATAATATAATTAAACATTTCATAAATATCAATTAAATCTTACTTTAAATATTACAGTTTAAATTATCATGCTTATTTAGCTAGCTATTTTATATTTATTATTTCTAATTATTAATTTTATCCAAAAGTCAATTATTCATAAAATATTCATAGGTTTAAGGTAAACGAGTAGTATTATAACTTATCAGGTTAAAATATTACTGGATTTTAAAGTATTAATAAAAATAGCTAACGTTACTATGGTTGTCCCTAGCTCATATATACTTCTCTGTCTTTCTCTCCTATTTATATTTCTATCACTCTATGAAAGTTTAACATATAGTTTTAGTTTATATAAGAGGCTATTATTTTAGTGGAATATGTTTAAATAATTATGTTAAGTATACTAATAAATACTTGGAATAAAATATAACATAAAACTAATAGATAATAAATTAATATAAGTTATGAAATTAGTCCTAGTTAATTTATGACAGTTTAGTCAACGTACGTGTGCTAGGTATTTTGTTTATTGATTAATTTATAGTTTCTTAAAATGTTATTTTGAAATCTGTATAATCTTCATGAATGTAATGGCAATCATGGATAAGATCTGCAATAAAATGAATTAATTAACAAAAATATACTTAATTTTGATAACTGTTTCTGGAAAACAAAACAAATATTGTACAAGGTCTATTAAATAAAAACCATTTAATTGCCTGCGAGTGCACCAAAGCAATCAAAATGCTATTCACTCGCAAACACTGGTTTTGTTTTACAGCACCAGATATAATAGTAATTGAATGCATACTTCGTAACCACGGAATCGATTGATGAGAAACAGTCGCCAACAGTAAAAGCCAACCCTTTTCTCACCCAACCTTTCAATCAATGATTGCAACTATATTTGCGATAAAAACATAAAATTTAAAATCCCAGTTAAAAATAAATGATCTTTATGAATACTTTGAATTTTAAAACAATATTAGCCATGATAGGTTTTTCATGAAAGTTAGCCAAATATGAGTTAAATTTCTGATACAAAATTAAAGGTTTTTTGTAGAGTTGTGACGAATAATGTATAATAAGCAGCAAGGTGAATATGGATTCAATCAAAAAGCCAAAAAATACCAAGCGTATCATAAATAATATATTTGAGTAAAATGTTGTATACAGTATTATTGATACGAAAATAGTTATCATTATCCAATAAATTGCCAAAAATATTGACCAATAATTACGGTTATATTCATTGATTTCCAGACAAATATCATTGAGTTTACGGAATATATTCATTAAACGTATGATTTGTTTGCGTTTATTATTGCGACAAAACTTTTCATTAATTGATTGCAATTTTAATTTCAAATAATAGACAATAATCGTGTAGTATATTAATTGCCATATTAGTATGTTGTTGACATAATAGCATGCCAGTGTCCATAGTATGCTATGTGGAAAGGCATATAATATAATCTTAAATACAGATAAATTTATTGATAGTGCGAATAGGACTGCAAAAAATGATGAAATATAAATACATTTAGTCATAAAATCTGTCAACATGATCAATTTTCTTGAAAATATAAGTAATTTATAAGTGATATGTTTTTCGTGAATACCAATACTAATGGGTGTTTTTAAACCCGAAAGCATCCAAAATACACACAAATCCCGCGGTTTTATACCTCGACTGAAGTTATAGTAATTAAGCAGTTGTGAGAACAGGGCTATAATGATCACACAAATAACTCCAATGGAAAGTTGCACCCTTACACCTAAATTATAGGTGTAATCGCCAACCATTGCATAAAACTGTTGATTCTGTTCGGGAATTAATATCAATAATAATTGCCGGAAAAGAAATACAAATAATACAATGAATACAAGAATCGGTCGACAAATGGGTGAACGGTTTGTGGCATTGAATGGCTTATAGAGTGAGAGACCAATACTGTAGAGATGAGTACCGGCCCTCGCAATCACCAGTGACCCTGGTAACACTTTGTCACATTTAATAATATTATCACTTGAATCAATCTTCATTATATTAAATTGGCAAATGATAGTAATTATAATTTTATACTTATTTAGTAGGCTATCAGAAAAAATACTGAACTCGCTCAAAATTATATAAATTCTAGATAAGATTGTTAAAATATAAAACTTATAAAAAAATACTATTTATTTTTAACTATTTTCTCGTATAATACAAATCATACACAATGATAATGATCGCCAATTAGTCCCTATATTTGACTATACTTTGGCCGAGTCATGAGCAGCATCTGTACTTCACGTACAGTATTATTCATACTGTTTTATTATTAAATGACTTATTAAAAGTTTGATATAACTATGGCATAACCAGGGACCCCGTGATTTTAAAATTTAAAAACATATTTTCCTAACTATACAATTGTAAAGGAGATACGAAATGTTTGTTAACTATATTATCTAATTACACGATAATATAAAATTTATGTATTTTAGTTTTAAAAATTTTTTAAATATTATTTTACAGTTATTTTTATTTATAATTTAAATTAATTTCTTTATTAATAATTGGAAATTATATTATTCTAGTTAAATATAAATTTTAAAATATTTAATATTATAATGAATTTAAATAATATAGTTAACAAAAGTTACAAATATTTTAATATAATTGTATAATTTAGAAATTAATTTAATACATTTAATACACATGTTCATATGAAGCACAACATGCTATAACAAGTTAAGTATTTTTAAATGTAAAATATTGCTAGTATTTAATTAAAACTTAAATATCGGATTTATTTTCAAGTTTTATATTTAAATTTAGTTAATAATTATATTTTTAATTAAATTTTAATCTTTAATAATCATTTATAACATAAAATTAAATAAAACTATTATTTTTACTCAAAATAGGATAATCTATTATATGATTTGTGTGTTGATTACAGTTTACATTTTGTAATACTTAGCTGACTATAGTATAATCTCGCCCATATGATCCCTGGTTATACCTGGGAATAAAAGTCACCTTCAAGATTGCGTAAATTATTATTTTCGAAAACTTTTTAATAAGTATCCCTGAACATGCACATTTACCATTAAATGCTTTAAGATCTTTAATTACAGTTTTAATGGTTTTGTTTTCATAATGTTCAGTATTGATTTTAATTTAGCTGTGGGACTTATACAATAACAAAAATATTTTATAGCTTCGACATTTATTACAATAATTTATATATGAATGCATTTTTCACTTTTTAATAACATACTAGCTTGTTAGTGGCTGTATTAACATACTGGTTTGATCTACATACAAATACTTTACATGTTGAATGAATATAGTAAAATTTAGTATATTTAATATATTGGAGGTTTAAAGGACCATATAAGTTAATTAAATGAATTATATGCTTACAACTTGTAAGCTTGTAGTCTAATACAGTTGTAATGTAATACAGTAGGGCTCACTATACAGTGTACGGTATACAGTGTATACTTACACACAGACTCAAGCAATTATATATTTTGTCTGATGAAAGTTTTGTCTGTGTATTAGTATATTCAGTATATTTTTGTTATTATTCAATGATGCAAGCTACATTATAAGCCACTTACAATGCACATGACATTAGTTGTAAAAGTAGACACATTATAAACATGAGAGACAAGTGATAATCAGTGATGAACTGTAATA
>CAJPVJ010000560.1:0-23141 GCA_905397405.1 Oppiella nova
ACTTTTGACCATTGTAAGGATAGGTAAGGTTAGGTAAGGTCAAGGGGAACATTTTACACTGGTCATCTGGTATATTTACCTACTGATCATTAAGTTATTTAAGTTTAGGTCAATTGGTTTTTAGGTCAATAGAGCCGCACCCATATTATAGTTATGCCAAAATGTCACCTAGTTTTATACTCGCAGGTATCTCATGAATGTAACGGTTGCTTCTAAAATTGTACTTTTAAACAATTGATTACTTTAATTTATTAAAAACTTCTAACAATTTATTTTTGTAAAAATATTAATTCTTATTTTACTTTACTTTAATATATTCTTTGAATTAATAACATTGTATATTATAAATATAACTAATCATCTTTAGGTGAAAGTAAATTATGCAATGATAATCAGTATTAAGGTAAACTATAGGACCATATCTACCATTTAAATTGATCAAACCTGGCCAATATCATCAACTATTTTCGTCAATCCAGTCATCGTCAATTAGTGACATACATTTTATGCATGAAATAATGTTATTACTTACTTGCCGTTAAGTGTCTATGAAACTGCCGTTACTTGTCAGTCAAAATTATGTTTTACACAAATCAAAATGCCTTTGTTACGGCCAAGTTCCGGCAGTTTCATAAATATTTCACGGCAAGTATCCTATAACATTATTTCATGCATAAAATGTATATGTCACCAATTGACTATACCAGGATTGACGAGAATAGTTGATGATTAACCGGTCCAAACTAGTTAAGTTTACCATCTATACCACAATATAATCTAAACGGTTTAGTGTTACAAGTATTTGCCCTCTAAAATCCTTTATTGTATATTTGAGTGCCCTCTACAAATATTCCGTATATACAAAGTTATCATATATAATATTTTAACCATATAATTATTTACTATTAAATAAATAAATAGAACTGAATGTTGACATTTTCTTTTAATTTAATATTAGGCCTTTTGATTTAATTGAATAAAATTATTTATAAATTAAATTATATGCCTAATCTATCCTATAATTAAAGAGTAAAACTTATTCTAAATTTTTGACATTTAAATCAATTATATTCAACTTATTTTAAATTTTAACATTTATAATATACAAATAGTTTTAACAATATAAATATAAATTTATAAATATTCTTTACAATTATGATCACAGAATATTTATAAAAAGTGTAAATCTATTATTAATTACTATTTAAATAAACAAACAAATCAAAAGGAGAATAAATTTTAAAATTTACCATTCAACAATTATATAATCACTTATTTTCATTTAACTGTTAAGTTTTATATACATTTTCATTGAATCACTACTTTAATTTATGTATAAAATCTGAATTTATGCCCGGGAGAAATCAATCTCAAGGTTGACAGTCAAACGGGAGACGGGACACATACCCCAATTCCGGGAAACTCCCGGTGATACCGGGAGGTTTGGCAGCCTTATCATATATAATAGTTTGCCTTAATACTGATTATCCTTGCATAATTTAATTTCACCTATTAAGTGAAATTGTTTCTAATTAAGTTTAATCATTAATTTAATGTATATTTATTAGGTCGTTCTTACTGAATACAACAGGGTTTTACAGTCAAATGCCTAATTATCCTAGAAAACAATTCTACAAATAAACATATTGATGATAAAATAAAGCCGACCTCGGGAGTTGTCATTTCGGGAGTTTATATAATGTTAAATTCCATAGTTGGGGTTTAAGAAGATTAATTTTAAATTTTTTTCTTAATAAATTAGGGCATTTTTACTGATCAAGGTCCAGTCCGGAAATTTATTTCTTTGCCTGATAGTTATGCCAAAATGTCAACTAGTATTATACTCGCATGTAACGGATAGTTTCAAACAATTTATTAGTTTAATTTATTAAAAATTTTTAAAAGGTTATTTTTGTAAAATTATTAATTTTTATTTTACTTTACTTTGTATATTCTTTAAATTAATAACATTGTATATTATAAATAAAACTAAGTTTAATAATTAATTAAATTTATATTTATTAGGTCCCTAGGTAAGTCTGGTTTACTAAATACAACAGAGTTTTACAGTCAAATGCCTAATTGTCCTAGCAAACATTTCTACAAATAAACATATTGATGATAAAATAAAGCCGACCATTAATACTGATATATTTTTATAATAAAAATCATCTATGTTAATCTTGACTAATTTTTTATCAACCGTATTTGTTATATAATTGGCTTTGTAATTTGATTCGTATTGCATTTGAACAGCTAATAATTTTTGATGAATTTGTATAATCATATTATGGTGAATTTCAAGGCCAGTTTCCAATAATCTTTTATACCTGATCAGTTAATAAAATAATGTTATTGTATTTTTAATTTAAAATTGTACATAAATATAAAACTTACGCAAAACTCATTTGAACTCTATATGATGAACGTTTCCCTATTAGTAGCACAGCTAGGCCAAATAGATAATTATTATTTGATATAGAAAATTTGTCACGGTCATTTTTATAATATTTATAAAATTCTTCAGCCTCTAATGAATCCGTAATTTTCACCAATTTGTTATCAATAATATCATAAAATTTTTCAATGTTATATATTGGAGCTGGGGTTATTAATCTTTTATATATACTCGGTAATGCTTTAGGTTTAATTAAATCTTTCAATTGCCATAATGTTTGAGTGCTTGTTGTAATTTGTAAAGATTTGTGTTGAGACAATTGATCCAAGGTTGCAATCGTTGGTACATATGTTTTCCGAAAGTACGAGTTTAATAATACACTCGCAAAACATTGAGTTATCACCAAGGTACTAATAATCCATAATACACGAACAATATTAAAGGTAAATCGCAATATTTTATTAAATTTAAAATTATTAATTGGCAATAAAAAGCTTATAGGTCCTTGTTGAGTAAATGTTCTGAATATGTCCAGTGTTAAACGACTAATTTTAATATTATGTTTGCTTATTTTATTAATTAATAACACGGTAATTATTGAATATATTATGAGGTATAACCAAATCTGTCAAGATTCCATGAATTAATAAAAATTAGATTAAGGATATTTAAAATTTTACCTCATAGTTAAATAAATTACGAACATTAAAATATGAATTGTCTGTGAGCAGGGTCAATCCCGAAATAATTTGCGCTTGATAAATATGGTGCAAAGTAATTATTTCATACTTATATGCTATTTGTGGCGATCGTGGAAACATCAATTTAAACACAAAAATATCCGCCTTAATAAACAGTAAAAATATGTTCATTTTAAGTTACCTCAGCTATAATCTTACCTTGTTCATTAAATTACTCGCATTAAATACAACAGTGAGACACAATTGACACACAATATACTCGAATAGCGATACATCACGGCCGTACAATATTGGCTGTAAATAGAAATTAAATATTTAAGATTTTTAATAATAATACTATACAATTATTAATCATACCGCATAAGTTGTTAGAGAAATATTGCCTTTGCTTGTACAATTTATTGGACAAATTAAATCCGAATTACGATTAATTTGAAGTATCGGTATAAACCCAAAACCATAATTGATTGTTAGCATGATTACTTGCATATTAAACTATTTCAAATGAAAGATGTCTGCCAAAAATAAAATTTATATTAATATAAATAAACTATATAATAATTTTTATAAAATATACCACAGTTCATTTTAATTTTTTGAGTTTATAAATATTTATTGATAAATACATGCACTAATTTATTCATGAGATTGCATATAGTAAATCTATTAAAAATATTATTTTAATTAATTTTTCCTGGCATTTTTTGTTTATGTTTATATTTTAATAATTAAATGATTATTTATAATGGATGTCCCCACATAAATTTAATATTATTTTAAATAATTTCATGTAATATTGTAAGCATACGTAAGGCTATTAGCATTATATAATGATGGCGTTTAACACATCTAATGATGTAGTTTTAGATACTATACATAATTTGAACAATAAAATAGATGAATTAATTTATTACAATAGCCTAGATGAAAATTACATAAATAATATTACATATTATAACGATCAAGATAATTATTTCGGTAATAATTACAACGACAATTACATTGATAATGATTATAATGAAGATTATGAACAGTGTGATTATGATACTAAACAACCATATCAAACCTGTATAAATAATACTAATTATTATTACCCCAATAATACAATTAATCCAGATAACCCCAATGACAATAGCCCAGTTAATTTTGAAAGTAACTAAGTTAAAGTTAAACCCAGGAGAAATAAAAATATAAACTTAATATTTACTCATGTTAAGATCAATAAGATAAAAGTAAAGTGTTTAGTAGATTCAGGTTCAAGTTGCACATTTATAAATTCAAATATATGTAACAAGCTAAAATTAAAAGTTAACTCATATAATGGGCCAGAATATTGTGGTGTTAATGACAGTAAGCTTGAAATAATTGGTAGCGTAAAATTAACACTAGGTTTGCCTAGAGATTATAAAAGTAAAGTGAGCCTGAATGTTTTAGTTGCTAAAAATATTAACTACAACATAATTTTGGGTAATGATTTTAATTTTAAGTCTGGTGCCATAATTAATTATGAGAATTGTCTAGTAGAATTTATAAACCAAAATATTTGTACCAACATTAATTTATAAAGAAAAATAACACTACCGCTATAGAATCTGACGATGTCCTCGATCAACTCGATTTAAATAATTTATTTGAAAATGATATAGAGACTAGTAACATAAATAAAAATAACACTTTTAAACATGTCCTAGAAATAGAAATTTATAGAAATTTTGATTATATACAAAATATTAAATCTGAATGTACAATTAATAATACAGTATAACCGGTTAATTTAGCTACTAACTTAAATGATAAAGATAATTTACAGGTTGTTTTATATAAACAAAATAATATTAAGGAAATATTTTGTAGTGAAACATGCAGTTTAAATAAAATGGTTATGTCACAAAAAGCAATCTTAATAATTAATACAACAAAATATCTAGATAAATTTAATATAAAGCCATACAAAAATGTATCAAGTAAACTTAAATTATTAAAACAGCATGAATTACCTTTCCAAATAATAATTTTAAAGTATCTAATTTTATATTTAGGCTTACTATTTTTGTCAATGAGCATGATAAAATTTTATATTGATGATACAACATAAGATCATAACACTAATCTTATAGTTAAAAATCATTATTTTGATAACCTAAAATCTGTATTTTATTACAAAATTATTTTATTTTAAAAATAATTAAATTATATCTCAAGTATAAAGAATTAATTTTATATAATGCATTAGTAAAATTAATAAGGCTAGAATAAATATTTTAAATTATTTTTAATTGATATTTTATTTTAACATGTTAAATATTTTATTTAAGATTTACTAAAACGTTAAAATGACTCATAAAACCAACATAATTAGAGTATATGCATTAGTTTACTATTTGTGCTAGTATTAAAAAGTTATTAAAATATTGTGAAATGTTTTGAATATTTGGAATAGAAAATTATGGATTAAATTAATTATACAAATGATAAAATAATTTATATAATCAGTATTTAAACTGAAGAGAATTAATTAATTAGTAAATTTTGAAAAAATGTGAATTTTATATATTTAAGTGTATTTGTAGTTTAATTAAGTAAAAAAGTTATGAAATAAAAAAATATGATAGATTAATTACACGAAATAAAATATAAAAGGTTTTGAAGAATATATATTAGTAATTGTTTAAGATAATTAGATTGAAATGTAATAAAATAGTAATACACTTTATATTCTACAACTTCATCCCTCTGATATGGAAATCCCTCTAATAGTGAAACCAATTCATAAGACCCGATTCATTCTCATAGAAACCCATTATAAAAAACCTCCACAACTCGAACCTCTATATTCCGATACGGAATTATATTTTTTGGTCCCAAACACTACTTACAGCACCTCTAAAACTCGAATTTATTTGACAACAAATAAAAGAACCTTGCCTAATTGCTATGTTAATTTATCCTAAGCTAACTCATGGGATATTTTGATTGATTCTTATAGAACTTTCAACTATAAATATGAATATCTAATTTATACTGTTTTTTGGCCGTTGGTCGCAGTGACCACTTTTATCGGTAATCTTTTATATTATATTTATTGATGTGATATGTCGGTTAAGTAGATAATTTACACAGAATATGATGGTATAAATTCAAATCTAAGGATTAAAATAAATTAAAAAGAAATATAAGGATTTATGTCAATAATGCAAGCTAGTGTATAAAATCTTAAAAATTCACTTTAAAATCTTGAGTTTTCAAAAGTTTTATTGTATCAAAAGTTCTTATTTATTGTAAAATACTATATAATTTATAACTTATAGTGATATGTCAATTAAAATTTAATTATGATAAACTTATGCCTTTATATTCTGTGTAAAATTATCTATTACCGATAAAAATGTCCATATACTGTATATATAATATAGAAATTCATCAAGGTAACAGGTCACTTAGACCGAACTCGAGACCACAGAGCATAAATAATTAGTCATCTAGAACCTTCCTCTAGAGTTCTATAAGAAACAATCATAAACTCGAGACCACAGGGCATAAATAATTAGTCATCTAGAACCTTCCTCTAGAGTTCTATAAGAAACAATCATAATTTCCCAATTGCCAAATTAGGCTAATTTTTACAATGTTCTTTTATTTATGGAACTCAAACTCTGTAACTCGAATCCCTCTATGACTTCATCAAAACCTCCGGTCCCGACGACTTTACGTACTGGAGGTTCAAGTGTAGCAGTTGTTTTTAAAGTGATTTGCAATTCGTGTGAATAGTATTCATCAAATGTGGTGTAATTTGTTTCATGTATTTGCATTGATTTAATCTCATATATTTTATTACCGATCCTAGCTGCAATTTGTATCATGCCTTTTAAATACGACTTTTTTTGTTTGATATCATCAAACATAATATGACTACTTATAATATTGACTATATCCCCATTCAACATGTATAAATAGCCATCATTAAATAGCAGATATATAACACCACTATATGAGCATGTACAGATAGTCTTTACGTGAAATATACTTTCAATTAACCGAGGTCTACTAATAGTTTCATAATAATTATTTCCCCACACAAATATTTGTCCAAATGAAGTAATAGCAAACGATGTGCATTTATTGGTTACTACTTTACAAATTTTGTATCCATGGTCAAATACAATCTCCTTTGGATCTGGTATAAAATCCAAACTGTTAACCCCGCAATCTAACTGACCATACTCATTACAGCCCCACCCAAACACGCGTCCATTTGATGTCAACACAATTGTGTGATGAGATTCGCAACTTATATCACTTATTATTAAATTATTTAATACAAAGAATGGAATAGTTTTTGGTCTATGGTATGTAGTTCTCACTTTATCTGAATACATTATTTTCGTTTTAGTGTACCAGGTAATAAATATCTGTTGATCCTTACTGACAGCCAATACAAAGTCCTTTCCGTTGAGAAATTGTTGTATATTTTTGAGGTGTAGTTCATACACTTCAACAGGTGTTTCAATGGGTGTGTTGTGTCCTAACCCGAGCTGACCCTCACTATTGGTTCCCAATCCGTACACAAAATCACTTAATGTCACAAACAGTATGTTATGTCCCTTAGAGTCGTCGAAAATGTAAAATAATTTAATATTTTGTTTTAAATCTTCGGATATTTTGTCGCAAATTTTATAATTATTCAATTCTGAAGACATCGTATATCACTATTATGTTATAGACTATAACTTATAGTTGACTTTAAATGTAGTACAATGTTATATTTGATATTAATAATTTTACGAGTTGCCTTGAAACGAGTAAATTAATGTACATAGCGCGTTTAATGTTGTATTAAAATATTATAAAAAATTAAGAATTTAAAATTATTATATTCACCGCTTGTTTACGACAAGTATTTTAGTTAATTTTTGAACCAATTTTACGCAGTATAATTTTTAACGCTGTCATTTAATAAACTTTTAATAACTACGCAATTGTGTATTAAATAAAATTATTATTACATTTTATTATATTTTTATTATATTATATTTTATTATATAATTATTATATTTTTCGCCATTACCTACAGTGTAACATAGTTTATTATTACATGTTCATTACATAATATGACTTATATCGCAAACATATTTATAAATACGTGATGCATATCACACAAACGCCATAGTAAGTGACATTGAAATTGTAAAATTATGACAAATGACAAAAAAATAAATATTTTACTGATAACGGGTTGCACATGTTAAAATCATTGGTTTTATTTTACAAAATCTAATTATATGAGTAATTATTTAAAAATTTATATTTTTGGACATACAGTAAATGTTTATATTCTTACTACAAAAATGTTATAACTTTTTATACTGTAGTTTACTGTACTGTAAATTATGCCATCATAATAAATAAATGTTTAAAATTATTTTTCTATTTTGTGCTAGCATATTTCAATATGATTTACGCTATTTGAAATAAAAATGTAAAAATTCCTTGATACTTTTTGGCACAAAAAACTGTATTTAAAAAGTTTTATCAAAATACTAAACACACAAATGCCGTTAGAAATAGTGTATCCATAGCAACCCCTTATAAAGTTAACACAGTTTACTCACGATAATAAACCTGCTAATTATATTTAAACAACTAATTTACAAATATAATTTACTAAACATTTACATAATCTTAATAACATCATTAATATATTATATACTAACTAATAAACATATTAATTATCAAGTAATTAATAAATTATTAAATAACTAATACTGTATATAATAGCGAAAGTAGTCTGTAGTGCACATAAAGCACGTGACCGTTGGCTCATATGATTGACAGTAAAAACAAACAACAATTCAAAACACAATTCATTTTACAGTCTATTTGTGGTGTAAATCGCTTATCGTATCAATACGTGCGCCAAACGCCCACACGAAAGGCCAATCACCGCAAACACCCCCTAATCACACGTGTCGGGGGAGGGGTTTCCGGTGGAAAACCCCTGTTTTTCATGTGAAATAATGTTTATATGACTCATACGAGTGACTCATTCAAGTGATCACCACTTCTTGTGTCCAAAAAGTGGTCAAAACTTATGAGAAAAAAGTTTTCAAAACTTTTATTAAAAGACTTAATTATCATAACTATTATTATCAGCGGAACTACACATCGAAGGGAACGACACCTCAACACACATCTCATCCATTATCTCATATACACACCATAACCACAGCTGATGTCTACCATCGATAGCACCGACACCTCGACCACCGACGCCGCCATCGACGACCACATCATACGTATGGACAGCACTACTGGCGGTAAACCCGCGCCTAAAGTGTCTAAAAAGGGCCCAAAGTATCGGCGCTTAAGCGACGGATCAGCTAATGAGGGGACAGACACTCCTACATCACAACATATGGACAGCCCGTCCACCTCCCAGTGCTCGCCCAGTGGGTCGTCCACCACATCCATGGGTTACACAACACACCGACGGCCTGTCAGTAGCATTGAAGTCGATATGACGGACAGACACATGAAGTCATTCCCCGGTAATGACAGTCTGGATGGCAACGAGTGCACCCGTAGGCGACTATCATCCACTACTAGAGCACCGGTAGGCCCTGAAGCGAGTGTCCGATTCTGCGGTGACGTGCACTGCGTGGCCACACCCGCAGAGGTAGGCTCTCTGGACCTACTGTCCCAGAAGTACGAGTCCCTCGACTACGACCAGATCGAGAACCAGCTGTTCCTCGAGGAACGTAAGGGACAGACAGCCTATGGGAGGGTCAGGCGTACGGAGTGGTTGCGGTGGATCACCATATTCTTCATCGGTTTGCTAACGGCGCTCACCGCCTGTGTCATAGTAGCGGCGGTGGAAGTCCTATCGCACGTGAAGTACCAGTTGCTACAGGGAATGGTAGACAAGTGCTCCCGGAGTGACAAAAACTACTGCATATTAATACCGTACGGGCTATGGTTGGCCATGAATGCCGTTCCCGTGGCCGTAGGCTCGATGTTAGTGACGTTTATGGCGCCGATAGCCGCCGGCTCCGGGATTCCAGTGATTAAGTGCTATTTGAATGGCATTAAAGTGCCGGAAGTGGTGCGCATTAAGACATACGTGGCTAAGCTGGTGGGTGTGATACTGTCGGTGGTAGGGGGGCTGGCGTGTGGTAAGGAGGGCCCTATGATCCACTGCGGGTCAGTCATAGCCGCCGGTATATCCCAGGGTAAGAGTACGACGTTCCGCAAGGACTTCAAGATTATGCAAGAGTTTCGTGAGGACCGGGAGAAAAGGGATTTCGTGTCGGCAGGTATGGTATGATTGGTTATTAGTGTTGAGCTAACTGTCCATTTTGATGGGTGTGTGTGTGGTGAGGGAACAGTAGGCTTTGATGTTTAGTTTGTAGTTAGTGTTACTGTAGTTTTGATAGTGTTTTTCGTTTTAAGTTTTTTTTGATTTAATTATTGATTTGTTTTTTATGAAGAGTTAACTATTTGTGTGCCGATCCCCGACATACCTGGCCCTCTATGTGAACAAGTATATATGAAGGGAACTGTAGTTTTAAGTTTGTAATTTAGTTTGTGTTTGTTTTTAATGTTAGTTAAGTTTTACAGTATTAGTGTTTTCACCACCGGGGTAATTGTCGATTTAATTTGTTTGCATAAATAGTTAACCACTTATTCACTGACTTATACAATATTAGCGTATAGTATGTGGACATCCGTTATAGTGAACTACTATTTCATATCCTGTTATACATGTATATCCTTTCCTTTATAATACCAAACATACCTATACTAACAGCCTGTCCACTCAACCCCCACACACATTAGGTTATGCCGAACTCCTAACCCACCCATAAAACAGACAATCATTTCAAAATCACACCTAAACCCCCATAACTATCGCCACTAAAACACCCACTATTCTCACACTACAGGTGCCGCTGCCGGCGTAGCGGCCGCTTTCGGAGCACCGGTAGGGGGCGTACTATTCTCCCTGGAGGAGGGCGCCTCCTTCTGGAACCAGACGCTCACGTGGCGTATATTTTTCTGCTCGATGGTCAGCACCTTTACCCTTAACCTAATCCTATCGGCCTACCATAATCACCCTGGCCAGTTATCCTACGCGGGTCTACTCAACTTCGGCCAATTCACGGAACGGGACTTTAGCTACAACTTCGCCGAACTGCCCCTCTATATGGCTATGGGAGCCTTTGGGGGGCTTATGGGCGCCGCCTATAACTACATGAACTACAAGCTGACGGTGTTTCGCATCCGATACCTCCACCACCCGGTGCTCAAAGTCATAGAGGCCGTGGTGGTAGCCATGGCCACCGCGACGATAGGCTTTCTGATGATAGTCTACATTAACGACTGTCACGTGACGGTTAAGGAGAATACCGTGGAATACCCGATAAGGTACCGGTGCCAGGAGGGCGAGTACTCCGTGATGGGCGCCCTGTGGTTCAACACGCCGGAGGCTTCCCTGCGAAACCTGTTTCATAATATTGAGGGCACGTGGAGGCCGGCCTCCCTGGCCGTGTTTGTCGTCATATACTACCTGTTGTCGTGCTGGACGTACGGACTCAGTATTAGCTCCGGGCTGTTCATACCGGCGCTACTGGTGGGCGCCGCCTGGGGTCGACTCGTGGGCATAGGGCTGACCGCGATTTTTCCCGGACAGGAGTGGGTATGTGTGGGTGTTTAGGGGGTTGGGGAGGGGTTATGGAGTTTGTTATAGATACTGTTAACTAGTTTATAGTGTTTTTTTAAATTAATTTTATTATAAGTTATTAAAGTTTATATTTATAGATCCCTTTCCCTCACAAACTTGTTTATATAGAATGGGGTGTAGGAGGTATGGGAGGGGTTATGGAGTCTATTATGTGTATTTACTGTTAGCTATTACGGTATACAGTGTTTTTAAAATTGCATTTACTAAACTAATTAAATTAAACACATTATTAATTCATATATTTTAATACCCTTTCCGCTCAACCCATACCCCTATGTGTGAGCACAGGTATCCCCCGGAAAGTTCGCACTGATAGGCGCCGCCGCCAACTTGGGAGGCATAGTCCGGATGACCATCAGTCTGACTGTGATATTAATCGAGGCCACCGGGAACCTGACGTTTGGCCTGCCTATCATGATTACCCTGATCACCGCCAAGTGGGTCGGGGACCAGTTCACGGAGGGTATATACGACATACACATACAGCTGTCGAGCATACCGTTCCTCAATTGGGAGCCACCCTTTGGCGCGAGTAATATATACGCCTCGGAAGTCATGTCGAGTCCGGTCACCACCTTTAGGACCACCGAAAAGGTATGTTGTGTTGTGTTATGGGGTTATATGTGCGGGAAAACGGTACTAATTATTATGGGTTTGAGTTTTAATTTAGTTTTTAATTTAGTTTTAGTTCAATTTAATGATATATTGTGAGCACCGGTAGTATTAACTATAGTATGCCTACCATTCTTGGTGTTAAATGGACAGGTAGTGCGAAATAATGTGTGTGTGTTTTTAACCGTTAGTTAATTTTAATTAAATTATCGATTTTTTAATTAATGATTAAAACAATAAATATAAAATATAAACAAGGTTGATTACACTGAAAAATGAAATTTTAGCCCCCTTTTTAATTCTACCATTTTAGGCCCATTTGTCAGTACATAACTCCATTAGTCAAGCCTAGTCTATGCTATGACAAAAGGGCCCAAAATGGCAGCCATAATTTAAGTTTACAAACTGTAACCTACACACACTCACTCACACCCTCTCCCCTCCCCTCCCTCATAGGTGGGCGTAATCATCGACACACTGGAGTCCCAGTCGCACAACGGCTTTCCCGTCGTGGACACTAACACCGGCGGCTGCGGCAACGACTCGGGCCTCACGTTCAGCGCCGGTATGAACGACATGAACCAGTCGTATAGCATAGACTACGGACACGAGACCACATTCGGCCGCTTCCGGGGACTGGTATTGCGGTGGCAGTTGATAGTCATGTTGAAGGAGCGCCTATTCAATGAGTACGAACAGGACTGGCATTCCTATAACCTGCAGACCTTCCGGAACGCCTACCCTCGCTATGAGACTATAGAGGCGGTGGTGAAGGGTATTACGGATGAGGAACGGGATTATACGATAGATATCAGGCCTGTCATGAATCCTAGCGCCTACGCCGTGCAGCACACGGCTAGCCTGACCAGGATTTTTAGGCTGTTCCGGGCCATAGGGTTAAGACATTTACACCAGTGATTGCTAGCCTTACTTCACTATCCATATCAGTGGGCATTCCTGTAGCGCTCCATATCCTCGGTGACCTCCCGGCCCTTCATGTACACCGTGCTCAACGTCTAATCGGTATTAATTGTGCTGTTTTATGCGGTACTGAATGCCCTGATTATAAGTATTATCCTTTAATTAACAAAAATATATGAGACATATGCTAAATATTTTAATAAATAAAAAAAATTAATTACTTAAATTAATAATGATGGCAAGGGATGGGAAGGGATATTCGGTACGATAAGCCATATATGTGTACACATAATTGATCGGGTTTATTATAATCCATGTATAATTTATTATATAATTAATATGTTTTGTATATTTATAGATATATTTATGACCAGAGATATTTATGAAAAGTTATTTACCCTACCATTCCTATAGATAGCCTACTGTCCACCAAACATAACTATAGATAGCGCACAGATATTTATATTTTATACATGATTTAAACTACTGTATAGTAATATACCAGGCTGTGTTGTTATTTAAGGTATATTCAGTATTTTAGTTATAATACACCCGTATTAGTGATTAAATCACTTAAAATAGTCATAATTACTGTCAATTGTTAAAGTATTTACAATAATTATATAGTTTATATCGGATATTATTTACCGATATTAGTGTACACTATATGTATGAGTGATAGGTGTAGGGAGGGGTGAGTGATATGTATGTCTATTATAATTGTAATCTTATGCTAAGAAATTCTCATTTATTATACGAAATATATTTTGAATTCATTTATTTAACCGACGAATTGGATGATAAAAATTTATTGTATTTATGAATAATGATTGTATTAATATTTTATAAATAAATACTTATTTTGTTTTATATTTTAATTAAATTTAAATATGAGAGAGAGAGAGAGAGAGCTATATTTTAAANCTATATTTTAAAAAGATTTAGTACAAGCTAGTTAAATATATTTATAAATCAAAAACTTTTACAAAGTATAATATTTTTTGTAAAAGTAAACTACAAAACACAAAATTTACTTTATTTTTAATAACTTAGAATAATATATTGTATCATTTACCTATTCAGTCACTAAAAGTTTTAAATAAAATTACATAAAAATCTATATCACAATACAAATACTGTACAAATATTACATAACTTTATGCTGATGATTGCAAAAAATATATATAAACAAGCAGTCTTTCTACTAAAAGTTTTAAATAAAATTGCATAAAAATCTATATCACAATACAAATACTGTGCAAATATTACATAACTTTATGCTGATGATTGCAAAAAATATATATAAACAAGCAAAGTCTCTCTCTCTCTCTGCAACAACTGTTGTGTAATCTCGTCGATGACACCAATATATCGGGTAATGTGTCAACACTTATGTAATAAAATCGCTTATCAATACATATTTGTCCGCATCATTGGCCAGGTATGTGATTTTAGGACTATGTTTTGAGTGGCGCTTAACCCATAAAAATATTTTTCAATTATCTTGCTGCTATTTGTCTATCTCGCATTGCACTCAATACGAGAGAGAGAGAGAGAGAGAGAGAGAGAGAGAGTAAATGTTATTTTTGGAAATGTCGACAATCATTCACAAAGTTAGACAATTAGGTCAACAGTGCTTTTCAGGCTACCAGTGCTCTACTATAGCTCTACTACTGTATATTATTATGTAACCATACTACGATTCTCTGTGTGTGTGTATAATACGATACTTTAAGTACAGGTGCTATATATAGCTCGCTCAGCAATTATCTATAACACGGTGTATACTATTATAATATTCTGTGCGTTTATATATAGAATATTCTGTTGAATCGGATAATAGTAATAATGATTGTCTATAAAAAAAATAAAAATACACACAAATGGCTTATAATGTATTAAGAATTAGGCGTATATTTTATTCACTAATGATCCAGGTATTATTATCGCGAAATTGACATAATAATTTACTTAGGCTTTCTTAGAAATGAGTAGGCTAATTTTGTATGTAGAATATGTTGAAATGCATACCAGTTTTGGTATTTATGTAGAATATTCTGGGAATTCATTTCAATACATAATGTAATTCTATACGAATGAATCAATTATCATATGAAATGCATGGACACAGACTGTCAATGTTTACGGAATATTCTATATTCAAATTCTTATGGCTAGAAATGTATGCATTTTTATTAGGTTTTATGCCGTCCATCAAAGTGTCAATGCATGTAATATAATCACAAAATTATTTTTATTCATAATCAACAAGATCGTGTGATATATTTATCAATAGTATTGATATTTACGAAAATATTTACTAGTATACATATCTAGGTTATAGTATATTAAGTCTGTTTAAAAATATTTACTGTAGTCAATAAAATTGTTTTATTTTTAATTATAATGTATATTTACATATTGATTGACAGTATAAATAAATAACATTAATATTTATATAAATCTCCTAATTTTCTAAAGTGTTTTACAATAAACTAAAAATAAACTTGCAAACTTATTGCATTTCCTAGTCTATATCGATTCATTCACCACTCAATTCATTCACTTAAGTAAATAAAATTCTTGTCTTATTCTAGTATATCGTATAAAAAGCAAAAAATAGTGTATTTTTATATAATAAATATTTTCTAATATAAAAAATATCTCTCATATGCTATTACGACAAATAATCTAAAAGTGCATTTTTCAACACAAATACGATATATAAAAGTATTTTTACTTATATTTTAGTATTTTTTTTGCTTATCTTTCGTAATATTTTTCTTTTAATCTCTCTCTCTCTCTCTCTCTCTCTCTCTGGCCATTCATCCCATCCATTAAACTGCCAGTCCTTTCATAGTATATCTCATATCGGAGTTCATATACACTATAAGGAAGTGTTTTCTTAAGTGAACGGAAGGGTAAAGAAATTTTTGGACAAAATTGAGTGAATTTTTTAAAAGTGTCTGCAAAATGAAAATTATTTTCAAAAAATACTTTCATAAAAATATTTTATATTACATTCCCATAAGTTAAATATAATCTTTGAATTTAAATACTTTACATTGCTAAATAATATTATCATGCTATTTGCTATAAACTTTTAAAGCATGCATATAATTAACTTGTAAAAATAATTGCTTGTTTAATTAGTTAAGTTATAATATAAATTTAATAAATGTTTAATTTATACTAACTTTGCTAAACGATTTATTTATTTAATTTCTAACTCAACTATAAACCATAAAATATAAGTTTAAGTACTGATAGCTAAAGTATTTTCAATAAAATTCAATTTATTTCTACTTGCTTAATTGTGTACTACATTTTGCGGTGAATAGTGTACTAAAAATAGACTTAATGGCTATAACACCAACAAATAGCCACCAATTTCTTACATAACTTATTGCCACCACTTATTGCAGAGTTCAATGTAATCGCAATACAGAATCCACAGAATCTATAGCTCTCTCTCTCTCTCTCTCTCTCTCTCGCATACTATCGTACATACAGTACAGTAGGGGAACGGGAGTCTGGGAAATGTGTGGGTGTTTGTGACGCAATCGCATCTTTGCCTCAAAATGCGGAAGAATTTCTAGGCTTCAGATTCTGTGTGTTATAATACAATCGCACCCATAGCTCACCCGCACACATACCAGCCCTATCTCTATGTAGTATTTCACTCAAAGTTCAGTGACGTTCGCACAGTTAGCTCATAGAGAGTTCGCATAACATCCCTTTCCCTACCAGTGCGGGCACACAGACAGTGTTATTCTCGATTCTCTCAAAGTGTTTGCAACAGAATATTCTGTGACTCCGCGAGCGCTAGTCGTGGTGTCAGATGTCTGTCTACAGTACGCCAACAGAGGACTTGTATGTCAAGAGTTGTTATATAATCGTCGACCAGAATATTCTGTACATCAAAAGCACTGCCAGTCCTAACGGGCGACACGTATTGCGGAATATTCTGCACACGAATATTGTTTTGCGAAATATTTTTCGTGTGAATTTGATGTGAAAATCTTATGATCAAAAAAAGTTTGCAATTCTGCTATAATTTATAATAACTACAAGTTTTTTGCAAAAACTATTCACTCGACTCAAGAATCTTAAGAATATTCTCAATGAAAGACTTGTTATAATAATATATTCATTAGATTTGCAAAACATTTGCAAAAATACTGCAAAAAAACTTAAGAATATTCTGATTGCAAGAATCAACTGAATGTCAAAAACCATGCATTCATCGCAAGCAGTCCTCATCGCGCTGGTAGTCATACTGACCGCCATACCCGCGACAAACTCATCAGTAATTAGGGCTACCGGTGCCCAGAAGTGTGATTACCGAAAGTGGCCGAAGTCCGGGTGCGAACACGCGGCACAGGTATGCGACCCGAAGCTCAAGCAATGTTCGTGTAGGCCGGGCTACGTGACCAGCCCGGCCACCGGGGAATGCCTACGGGCGCGACACTGGAACGAGTCGTGCGTGTCGTCCCTCCAGTGTCGTACAGCGCATACAGCCTGCCTGGCCATCGACGGCACCTACCATTCCTGGCGCTGTCAGTGCGTGCAGCCGGCCTATTGGTACGACCAGTCGAGCTCCCGGTGCCGGGAACGGTACCACTACGGACAGGCGTGTGGCAGTGAGGGCCAGTGTCGCACCGGACTTGTATGCACTGGTGGTGATAGTAGTGTGGGGGCCGGCAGTAACGGAACGGTATGCAAGTGTCCGCCAGAATATTCTTACAATACCAGCGCTCATGAATGCCAGCACCGGGCGAATAAGGGCTGTCCCACTGGGCAGCACTGGAACAAACACAGCCACCGGTGCGAACCCCACCACTACAGCAATAGGGCCGGCAGTATGGAGGCTACCGGTGCCGCACCCACTGGTAAATCCAACGCCATTATCAAGAATAGCAAACTTATAAACAAGGGGTCGGCCTATTGGACGCAGACAACCGGCGCTGGCCAGGGCTCAACCACCACGACAGTGGCCAGGGATGAGACGGACACGGATGAGAAGATCCTGGAGATCATACTGGAGGTGTCGTTCCTCATCGTATGCCTACTGGCATACCAGGCCTGCTCTAAGGCGTGCTGTCCCGACGACAACGAGTCGGACGAGACTACCGGCGCCGACATCGACGCCAAGTCGGACGAGGAGTCGATGCTGTCGAGCGCCGGTAGCCAACACACACTCCACACTACCCCACCGACCCCGACTGGGGGGCCGCCGGGGGGTAGGCGTACGACAACCGCGCAGGCATTTAAGCGACACCAGCGCCGGGTGCGTAAGGTTTTCTGCAAATCCCGGGGCGGGTCCACACAAAAGCTCATCCCTATCCAGGGGAACGGTAGCCCCGGGGGTCTGTCGCCGAATAAATACAAGAATATAATCGTACGGTTCGACGATAAAGGGTCGGCGGGTGTGGGGAACGGTAGGCAACAGTGCTATAACTGCCGAATATATAAGGAGGTGTACTCCCCGAACGCCCGGTGCAAAGTGTGCAGGGCTTCCATCATAGCTCAGGGCCTGGACGCGGACATGGAGTACGGGATGTCATCCGATGGCAAACAACTGCTACCACTGCCGCCCTATAGGGGAAAGCCTATCAGGAGGTCCGAGGAGGTGGGCGTACCGCCCCATCTGAAAGCGCCGTACGTTAACAATCAGCCCTTTTGGCTCAAGTAGTCGTACGTACGTATGTGAACGAGCTAGCTAAATTAATTATGTTGTGTGCGTAAGGGGTAGTTTACAAAAAGTGCATGCCAAATGATAATATAAAAAGTTTTTGCTAATTATTATGTTACAGCCTTTTACCCTGTATAACAAATATTTATAAAATGCCTTTACTTTATGTCGTGACCACAGACTCTATGATGATTATTACGTACTTTTATGAATGACCCCCTGAACTGATAAATTAATTTGCGAGTTTAAAATGAAACAACAAAAACTTTTTCTAATGACAAATATTATATATAAATATATATAAATGTATTTTGAATGACAAATTTTTTTATAATATAAATATATTCTGAATATACTTATTATGATTATTACTTAATATATTGTAGACTATAGTGCATACAAACAACAAAATACAGTGAACTCCCTAATAATGTACATATAATATAGTGAGAATATTCTGTGAGGGAACGGGTATTGTATGTTTATGCAAGCGATTTATCTAGGTACTTTTTTGCTATTAATGCATTTTATACATGCATTATATTTATTAATATACACAGATTCAATAAACACTGCCAATAAGTGTACACATAATGTAAACTGTATTCAGTTAATGGGTTTGTTGTGCATTATACGGGAAGTTCACTGTATATTAAATAAAAATGACCAAGCTCCCTCAGTCCCAATTAGATTAGATTAAATTTATTACTGTTATATATTATACATGATTTAGCGGAAAAAAATATACAAAACTATATACTTATATAAAATTCTTTACGACTTATTATTAATGTATTATATATGATATATTTTATGGGATACATTGTATATATATAATGTTATATAATTATATTACAAACAAAAAACTTTTTTGCTGAACAATAATATAACTCCAATTTATTGTGAATCCAAATAAATAAACAAAAAAAACAATAAAATAAAATTGTGATCAAAATTGTTATATATAAAAAATTTTAAACACACAAAAATGCAGTAATAATAATAAATCCGATAATAATGTTAATAAAAAATGATACAAAAAATTTTCTATTATTATATAAAACAAAACTGTAGTTTTAAATCAAATATTTAAATATACATAGTTATATTATTGTGTTATTTAAATGTTTTGTGAAATTTTATTGATTAATAATATTAATAATGATGAATAAAAAAACTTTTTGATAAAACATATCATTTTGTGTTTAATTTATGTTATATTACGAGTGAGAGTGAGTGAGTGAGAGAGAGAGAGAGAGAGAGAGAGAGAGCAATGTAAATAACAATAAATATCTAGGTTCAAAAATATATAACTTTCAAAATAAATATATAAAGGTTATAATAATATATAATATTGCAAATTCTTATAAAGGTGAAAAGTTATTTTAGCAATTACTTTGCATAAACTAAATAAATATTTTTATATACCGTATTTCTAATTGATTTATGCCATTGTCACTAAACGTTTATTAATTCAATTTATTGTTTACTGTTTGTGAGCGCTAAATTAATTATCTAGCATTTTAAATTATTAAGATTATTTAATTACCATGGCAAACATAAATTTTACTCAAAAATCTTTGTTTGCATTTAAATGTGCAAATAATTCACATCTAATACTCAAAACAATTGACTAAATTGTGCGCAAAAATTGCATTTACTATAGTAAATATAAAACCGCGTAAAAATTATATATATAAATTTATATATACAATAAATTTCTATTTATACGGAATTTTATATTTATTTCAATTTACGGTTCGCTACTGAATTGTTTATAAACATCACAATAGGCATGTATGTACTAATATAACGATTATATAAACTACTGTTTCCCTTTTGCAAAATGTCAAATGTCTTGGAGGTTACGGTAGGCTATGGGTATGGCCTACCATCTCATACAGAGAGCACAGCCCTTTTGCAAACTGTTGTGTATACTGTTTACAGTCACTGTGCAGTTATATTGCATAGACTAACACATATACACAGAATATTCTGTGTGTAAGTTGTTTGACCTAATTCTCAGTGTGTGTTGTGTTGTATGAAAAGTACTGTCAGAATATTCTTGCGATTCTGTATTGTATTGTATGGTATGCCTACTAGATATACTGTATATAGTGAATGGCTATCTACGTAATACTCCCGGCCCCCTTATGCTGGATTAGCCGTACGAGAGAGAGTGCACGAGAGTGTATCTCCCGTTCCCCTTCAGCTTCTCATCCCTATACTGAGTACTAGTATATATGCACTCTCTATGACTCCCTCTCAGGTCAATGAAATGCCAGTGCGATCGATACAAACCAGAATCCCTTTCCTCCCTCACTATACTGTGTGTTAGCTCCCAGTGCTTATCACTCGGGATATACACTATTGCCTCCCATATAGTGTCCAGAATGTAATACTTCACGTATAATACTAAGAATCTACTAACATTGACATATAATCCGCAAATGTAACTAGCTCGCATTATATTTACAAAAATAAATTTCACTAACTGTAAATACTATAAATAATTTCAAATGCATAAATAATCGAGGTTATATTTATAACACAACTGTATACAAGCTTACTATATGTGTATAACAAAGCGCACAGTTATCTCTCCGACGACTCCATGGCCTCTATTCTGGAGCGCATACACACACCGACAGAGAGATAGAGAATATTCTGTATATTCTGTATATTCTGGGAGTGATTCTGTATGTGTTAACAAAAATAGAATCCGTGTTACTATTTATAGACCTCGAGTAAAGTACTATTGCTCTCTCTCTCTCTCTCTCTCTCTCTCTCTACTCGCAGTGAAAACTATTGCCATTCATAGCCATAACAATCTCTTCCTGGTGTATGTATTTTCTACGTACGTCAGCACAGAATCGCACAGTTATTCACGAGTATTTTTTGGGTCAAATTGCAATTATTCGCGATACAATTCCTGTGCACAACTGACTATGGCTACCGACATTATAATGCAATCAATTGTGTGAATATAATATACGATATGATATGATATATAGTGTGTGTATGTAGTGTGAGAATATTCTGTGTGTGTGCACATAGTATTGTAATCAAATATGTATTAATATAGCAAAGTTATTGCACATTTATTATATTGGCACATATCGTACGGAATAGTAAATATAATACTAATCACACATGAATATAACACAATATGTGTTCAATTAGTGTATATGGGTATAGATTATTATGTAGTATTATTTTACATAGTAATAAAAATGTATTTCACAAATACAGTACAGAATCAGTTTTGCAACATTTTTTTTATTTATGCCATGTTGTGGTTTATGCGATTGACTGGCTAATTAAACAAAAGTGTGTGTATATTTTTGTTGTGTGTTAATCAATTAAATTGAATGTGTTTTTTGGGTTAAAAACATTACATAAGAATTAGATTTAGTTGTAAACGCAATGCGATTCTGTAAACACGAAACAAATTCTTTATAAAAGTCTATAGAATAGGTGCAAGAATTCCGAGAATTTTGTTTGTTAGCTGTTTATGCATACTATACGCACAGAATATTCTTGAATATTAATATGAATGTTTGCATATCTAGCAAATATTGATATGTATTTTATAAAATATACATAAACAATAACAATTAAATGGGAAATTAATTTTTACATATTAGTTTATTCTGTGCGTAGCTATTGTATAACATTTTAAACATAAACAAATAGTATTTAAATTATAATCATGCAAACGCAAATATTAAACATGCATCTAAAATTTCTGATTAAATTTACAATAATATTTTTATATGCAGTTTTTAATTTTAATATGCTAGCAAAATTAATACCCATAATATTACAATATTGTTCATAAGAATAAGCAAATAGATTATGTAGAGATTATAATATTAACACACTAGTAGTGCTAATGCATATAATGTATGTGAATAAGCTCCAGAATATTCTTTATAAATGCTTATTATTATTATTATTATATCTCTTTTAAAACACACACAAAGAATCCGTTATTTAAAGTATAGCTCAAAATTGGGCACAAATTTGCATATTTTTCTATGAAATCCGAGAGAGAGAGAGAGAGAGAGAGAGAGA
>CAJPVJ010000561.1:0-23134 GCA_905397405.1 Oppiella nova
ACGAATTGTATTGAAAAACAATACAACAAATCATTTGAATGTTTACCCAATCCTTACATCAATGAAGAGTTTATTCTTACGAATGCGAGTCAAACACAGTATAGAATATGTGATCACAATATGAACACTAATTATACGGAATATTCTGTTATTAAAATGTATTGCAAAGAAAATTGTGTTAAAAATTGTGACCAAAAGTACTATTCATTGGATTTGGAGGACAACACATATTCCGCACAAAACGACAGCAAAATTAGGATTGAATTCAAAAGAAGTCAAGAATTTCACTACAATTCAGACAAAAAGTATTCATTCGTAGGCTTCATGTCAAACATTGGAGGACTCATTGGTTTGTGGTTTGGGATATCATTCATAGATACCAGTGCTCTCATTAGACAAATATTATTAAAAGCAAAATATTTTCTTGAAGTTTATGTTACAATAAATTTAAAGAGAAAATTCGCCAAACACATAAAACATATTAAAATTGTACTTGACAAACTTATGACTTTGAAATGGAAACGAATCATAGAATTAATCACATCTCCTATAATATGTTTCCAAATCTATGTCTTAATCCACGAATACCTGCAATACTCGACCCAAACCTCCATTTCCTTCATTGAATACAAAGATCCCAATAATGACAGCATTTCTCTGCAATCACTTCCGGCCATCACTTTATGCTATGAAAACACTTTTGAAGACATTTTGTTTGATCCCTATATTAGACACCAATTGGATAATGTTGATGATATGCGGCAAATTGATAAAATGTTTTACAATGATAAGGTGACTAAATATAATGATTTCATTTATGACTACTGTGTCAATACCGAACATCACAAGTACAGATATAAGAAATACAAACCATTTTATAATACATATTTTAATGTCACCTCCCTTGATGACTTTAAGCAACATATTATTCAATTTAAAGAAAATTTTATCAATTCGTCTAACTATGACCTTGGTATTTATTCAGACTATATTACATGTAGAAAGGACAGCAATCAAATAACACCAAGTCTAAAACTCATAACACCGCATGGCATTTGTAATACATTTTTATGGGGTTCAAAAACATTGGGACAAAGGTTCAATGCTTATATATATTTCAATGAAGTATTAGCTCACATAAAATCAACGACAGCGAGAAGAAATTCATGTTTAATAAAGAGGTTTATAATGCATTCACAGAATTCATTGCCAGTAATGACTGATAATGTCATCGAATTCAGAGATAATCCTAAATTTGAGAGGAAAGTGACGAAAATAATTCGCTATTCATTGAAACGACTGCCAAAACCATACGACACTCAGTGTTACGAGTATTGGGGAAACGAAACACAATTTCATTGTCTAAACAAATGCTATCGAAATGAATACGAGATGCGATTCAAATGTATTCCCAAATACAACAGTCTATTAACCATTCAATTGAATGATGGATATATTGAACCAAATGTTACATTTTGTTTCGATTATTATACAAACAAATATAATGATATAAACAATGATATTTATAGAGTTTGTAAAAATAAGTGCCCTGTACAGTGCAATGAAGATTTATTTTTATATCATATAATTGATGTAAATGATTATGGAGGTTTAAGTTATTACCAGGATTACTATTTTATGTTAAATAATTATTTCTATATAATAATCAAATATTCTGCAAAAACCTCATTCATAGGGCTCGTGATAAGTATAGCCAACATATTGAGTCTATGGCACGGAATCAGTTTCATTGGTTTACTCCAGGATTTCATTGCATTCAGCGAACAATACGCTAAATATAATCAAATGATATTAACACTCAAAATGAATTTCAAACGTTATTCTAACTCATCTAGTTATCAAAAAGTTATAAAGGTCAGTCTTAAACATTTATAATTATTAACATATTTAATATTTTCTTATTGTGTAGCGAATGGTCACCTTTTTATTAACACTAATACTTATCCATCAGTTGTACGACATATCTGTGAAGTACTTTAGTTTCCAAACAATTATTTCATTCGACACCAAAACTTACGAAACCGATGATAACTACCCATTCGTTACGTTTGCGTTTTTTCCTTTCTATATACACAATATTAAATGTGACAAGAGAACTTTAAGTACATGCCTGATTAATTCGACCATGAACAATTTACTGGAAATGCGCTTCCACGAAGTATTTAATAATATTAATTTCTCTAAATATTACATAGATGCAAATACGGTTCTCTATCCCATTACTAAATTTAAACACATGGACAGTTTTTATTTAAATAGTTATGAATTGCTATACCCCCATCGTACGATATATTGGAACAATACGTTTATAAATAAACGTGACCATGCTAATGTTTATGAATTGATGAACATTAAATTCCACGTTGATCAAATAAAATTATCGGACATTATATTCCATTCTCAGATTATACCAAATATAATTACCATGGATATAACTGGGTCAAGTAAGTGGGTTAACGGCATAAATCAGACGATAATATTAAGTAAGCAAGTTAAAACGAGTTTAGCGTCACCTCACGGAAAGTGTATTTATTATACGGAGAGTGATAGCAAGACACCATTTCAGTCGACATCCCATTCCCATTGCTTACGACGTTGTGTCGGATATTATTGGAACCAACGGAACAAATGTTATCCACTTTTTATTGACAGTTATTTACATAAGTTAGATGTCGATAGATATGATATAATCGATACGTATTGTTATTATGGCAATAATTATGAAAATTTAAGCATAAATAGTATTAAACAAAAATGTGTTAATTATTGTCCGAAAGACTGTCTGACAGTTGAGTACAACTCGAGAGTCATATCAAGCGATACACAAATTGGTAACGAATTGTGGCATAACTCTGGTCTTAACAACACATTAGGAGAACGGTCTGTGATTTTGGACTCCAGTCAACCGGTGTTTGTCTATCGGGAGGATCCGGTGTTGTCTTTGACGGACTATATGTCATATATCGGAGGATTGTTTAGTCTATGGTTTGGCACAAATGGCAAAGACTTTCTTATTTGGATAATTGAGAGTCGATTCTGGGTTTGGGTTTACATTCAATACCATCGACTCATTCCTGATAATAGAGTTCATGTTATATTAAATCCATTCAATAATTCATAAAAATAATATGTTTTAAACAGTAGTATTGTGTTTTAATCTCAATTATAATATCTGCCTGTTTATATAAGGAATAATTTGTATGATTTTTAAAACGAGTTATATTTGAATTCAATTTAATAATTTGCATAAATATTTGAATTGTTTCGTTATGTTACCTATAATTGGCACTACGACATTTTTTTTGAATCATAATGGTGAGCCATAAACCTAAGAGATTAGTGTGATTATAACTTGTTCATATTGTTTAAAAATTGGTTTGATTGGAAAAATATATAATAATAAATTGGCATACTTTATATATCCAGAAACTAATAATTATCAATAATTTCCAATAATAAAATCATATTAAATTAATTTTGAAATTTCAATTACAAACACATATTTGCTGTCCATTCCATTCAATTAAACAAAAAATAATTCTTAAATAAAATAATTTCAAAAATACAGCTAAACATGATCATCAAAATTATGATATTATTACTGATTGTATCCGCACTTATTATGGCGCAAGGTATATTTTAATTTATATTGTTAACTTTACTATAATAAGTTTAAAAGAAATATACTGTATAATATTATAAAAATAAAAAATCAATCTCTAAATTAATGTGCAATTGTTTTAATTGTTGATAAAATATTAAAATTTGTGCTAGATGACCCAAATGGCCTAGAGGTAAAAAGGGCTAAACTCATATAACTAACTGACCAGTGGACATATTTTGAATTTGTTTAGTGAAATAGGTATATCTTATATTAACCAAACATAATCTATCATACCCTACGATAATATACACTGGTCGGTTATGTATTTCAGTTTTTTGCTCCACCGCCTTAAGTTTGAGAATATAAATTATCCAAAATATGTACAACTATTTAATAATTTAACAAATAAAATGTTTCAGTAAGACGTGAGTTATTGTGAATAATGAATAATTTATGTTAAAATACAATTACAATTAACACATTAGTTTAGAGTAAATCTAAACTCTTTATAATTGAATTGAATTTATTTAGACACGTAATGCATACAACATAAGCTCATTTCCAATACAGACGTGTTATAAATAAATAATATATTATATTAGATTATTTTAAAAATAATTAAAATTTTCCAAGTTTTAATAGGTATTAAAATATAAACATAGTTACTAAAATTACTATTTATATATTTTTAGCAACAAATAACTATTTTGCTTAAATAAATTCAACAAGCTCAATAGAATATTTTGTTTTGACTGTAAGTATTCTGAATAAATTATAAGCAATAATTATGTTTAGACTATTTAATACAGAACACTACACTACTAGACATTTAATTCTGAAATAAATAATGAATAACAAGTAGGGTTCCCAAATCTCAAGGTTCAAGCAGGACTCTCAAGGAATCGGTCAAATGCTCAAGGAAATATTTTCAAAAATATAACCATTTCAATGGACCTCAAGGAACTTTATGACCACTTTTTAAAAGTTCATGGAAATTAAGATCGTTTTTAAGACAAAAATAAGGATTATCATGGAATTAGATTTTTCGATTTGGGAACGCTAATAACAAGTACTTTAATTATTATAATAACACAAAAATATTTATTAAGTTAATATCAAACAAATAATATTATTATATTCCGTTATTTGGAATAGATAAATAGGATTACATTAGTATATCGTAAATATTATTATAGATACACAAAAGTTAATAAAATAGGATTTAATATAATAATAACATATAATATTTAAAAATTTAGAACTAGTTCGACTTAATCTCATTTAGGTAAACAACCCTGTGCACTTTATGTCTACCATTACTATTACTAAGGTTGTTAGCTCTGAACTTCCGGACTCGGCACCAGACCCATATCCAAACCGTCACCACCACCACACCTACCAGTGTCCCGACAGCCACCCCTATCGATAGCCACATATTACATGTGATGAACCCGTAGTCGAAACAGTCGTCGGCCTCAAAGGTCTGGCCGATTGTGTGTAGGAAACTGTGCGCAACATTTTGGGCCTCCGATCCGCACTCGGACTCCGATATACCCGATACGCACGACTGCAGTGTCCGGTAGGAGCAGCACATGACCTGCCGGTGATAAACAGTTTTATTAATTAAGTCAACAATTTTTAAATTATTTTATTTTAACTAGTTAATAATATGAAATGATACGAATATATTCAAAACGTATTATTAATAATTTTTATTACAAATGACCTCTACAATAAATAAAATTATAATTTATTTAGTTTACTGTATTTTTTTAAACTCTAGTTAGGTATATATTTTATATAGATATTTTATTTTATTTTTATTAATTTATAAGCAGTATTTTAAAATATTTATAAAATAAATATTATTTTAACATTAAGTTATTATTAAACATAGCTAGTTCATATATATAAACGAATTTAAATTTAATTATACTTACACCATAATCTTCACCCTCAATGTTTTTACCACTAATGGACTCATGAAATGTTGCCAAACAATCCGTTTTCAGTTTATTTGTTATCCTGGTCAGACATACCGTACCCTTAATAATTCTAATCCCCTGACCTAGGGTATCCTTAATCTCTTGCCAATCGGCACTACATTCATACAATAAACACACGTTCACTATGAATACGATTAATAAATATTTCATTTTTAAATTATTTAATACTAGTTAACAGTTTTCTAAAAATTGTTAATTTTAATAATTTGGGAAATGAAATTAAATAGACATTTATATTTAATAACAAAGTTCTGTTTGATAAATAAAATTTTATGATTTATTGTCAATGACCTTGATTAGCTAAATCAAAATTTTAATAACTAAGTCCATTATGTGGTAAATATTGTAATCAGTAGTTATTGATAGCAAATAAATAGTAAACATTTGATTATATGATTTATTATCAAATGAAATGATTGGTTGATTCAATATGCAGTTTATAATTTC
This sequence comes from Oppiella nova, assembly GCA_905397405.1. Lineage (NCBI taxonomy): Eukaryota > Metazoa > Arthropoda > Arachnida > Sarcoptiformes > Oppiidae > Oppiella > Oppiella nova. The sequence continues at coordinate 6,079 of CAJPVJ010000561.1, forward strand.
AAAAATTTTATTTTAATTAAATTCTGTATAAAAATAGAAAAATTACATATAATTATGTATTCAAATTATCAATTTATCACGATCATCTAACTGTAAAACAAATAATCATTGGCTTAGACAAAATAGTTTAACCAATTAGATGTGCATTAATAGTGTGTATTTTAATCACATTTAAGGTGATGTCAGCATAAATTCATGTAAGCCAGTACAATTATTAATAGGTTTATAAATGATTTAACTCAACACACAATTTTTATCGCTATCATTAGCATTGCTGTGAACCAGACTTGGTCTGGATGTCACAATAGTCCCTACTGTACCACTCGCTACGGTACTGGTAGATATGGTTTTGACCTAGGTTAAATACCGTAATTTTTTAATACACCATAATATTGCATAAAATATAGCATACTTTTGGCTGAATTGCAGTACTTTTCGTATGAATCCTATTGTTTGGACGCCTATTATCTCTGCGTTTATTAATAGGGTTTGCTTTGTGAACCTCCAGGTCCTTAATGATTTTTTGAACTACCGTTCCCTTGGCGTGCGTCAACACACAGTTTAGTTTTGTGCACTTTATGCCCGACTCACAAATGGGGTGAATATATAAGCAATCCCTACCGAAACGGCACTTTGGAAATGCAAAACACCTTTTATTAGGGTGATGAAAAGTACACTGGTCACCCTTGACACACGTAGGCCAAAATCCGCACCTTCGCAGTTTTTGTTTAGGAGCACCGGTAGTCTCTGATCTATATGAATTAAAAAGCTAGTTAGTAATCTTATATAACTATACACCAAGTATAAAAATATTTTTAATTAGATAACATCTAGTTAAATAGATTAAATAATTGCTATTTGTTAGAAAATATGACATAATCCTTATATTAATACTTAAAACAAACTTATCAGTGATGATTGAGCAAGTAAATAATTTAATACAAATTTTATAATTTTAAAAACTACGCATATATACATACGTAATATTATTACAACTTAACATACTTATTATATTTGTCTACCGCTTTTAACTGACCCTGTCCCTTAGCATGCTGACCAGTGCGTTCCGAATTGGCACTAAATTTTGGTTATAAAATTAATTTTAAATTAAAGTATTTTATCATTACAAAAACATCCTAGCACATATTAAATTATAATTACAGTACACTTACTTAGTATTCACCGTCGGTTTCGTTAGACCCTCACACTTGTGGTCAAATAAAATTAATTTTAAATTAAAGTATTTTATCATTACAAAAACATCCTAGCACATATTAAATTATAATTACAGTACACTTACTTAGTATTCACCGTCGGTTTCGTTAGACCCTCACACTTGTGGTCACCGGCAGTACGGCTCACATTAGCGCTACACTTACCGCAGTACTTAAACCTACACTCCCTATGATGGCCGGGTAGCTGATCCAGAGACAGCAACTCCTCGCACCCATTCCAGTCATAATCACACCTAAACTCGAGACCTGTCTCAATTATCGACTTTACAGTAAGATTAGCAACCAGTTTCCTAGTATTGAGTGCTTTCCGACATTGAGGGCACACCGGGCTAGTGGCCAACCATTGGGTAATACAGTAGCGGCAAAAGGTGTGGCCACAGTCTGTAACTACAGGATCGGTATATACCTCCATACATACGGCACACTCCACCTGTTTGACCATGGTCTGGTTGACAATTTTGGCCGTATTTATTTTCGACATTATCCGAGTATCGGGATTATTTAATAATCAGTTGATTATAATATAACAACTTTTAAATTAGTAGTGTTGCGATACGTGAATCAATATGAGTTTTGCATATTTCCTTTAATAGATTTTGACAGCAGTTGAATATAAAATTATAGTTAGCTGTGTAAATTATATATAAATAATATGATGTATATTGTTATGACATGTTGCGATACGTGAATCAATATGAGTTTTGCATATTTCCTTTAATAGATTTTGACAGCAGTTGAATATAAAATTATAGTTAGCTGTGTAAATTATATATAAATAATATGATGTATATTCAATACTGAATGGACAAGTACATTATTTTTAATTTATTAACATACAACAAAAACACAATACAAATCCTTCATAACTATTTTGGTGAAAATAAATGTTTGACATCGGAACTTACGTTATTAGTCTCTAATTAATTATTATCGTACAGTAATATAAGTGAAATTATTAATCATTAAAATTATATTTGATTGTTTTATTCATAGAGGGACTAATATGTGACTTGTTTACAATTTTTGAGTTAAATTATTTAATTTTTAATTTATTTCCTAGGGAAAGGGCCTATTTGTATGAGGGGGCTACAGTAAACTGTCTACTCTAAAAGTTATCAAAAGTTTTCAAAGGTTTTAATTACTAAAATAAATAATAAATTAAATTAAAAATAAAATAACAAAAATGTCATTTAATGTGAGATAAAATATAACTTTTTAAATATAATATAATTTAAATATATACTTTGTGAACACCGTATAGAGCAAAATTAAACCTAGTTTAAAAACTATGCCCATTATTTAGTAAATATTACAATCAATAAGTCGTGATAATTAATAAATAGTAAACATTTGATTATATGATTTATAATTATAAGCAACGAATAATAAAATTCAGTATTATCAATATTTCTCAAATATTTTATTAATTTTTAATTTTATAAAAATGAAAACATTTGATATATAATATTTGATTAATATTTATTTGTATAAATATATAATAGAAAAGTAATAATGTTTTGGTTTAACAAAGGTAGTTTCATACAATTGTTTTGCATTGGCACTGTATATCAACATCTGTAGCATAATATAATTAAACCTGTAGTAATTAATTATCATGCTACTATTTAACTCAATACACAATTGTTATCAGTTTTCTTAGGCTTTACTGTTGCACTACTGATGACATTAGCATAATATGTGGGCTTATATAAGCAACTGTCCATATGCCTAACCTTCTCATCCCTGAACAACCGTTCATTACAGCCATTCCACGAGTAACCACACGATACCATCTCTAGGTCCCAAATAGGTGAACGTGGGTTCGAGTCCCGGACAGGTTGGGCTCGCAGATATGACGTACCGACAATTTGTCTGTTTTTTGCCGGATTATATTGGCAGATCTTAACATGGTCATAAAGTATATCCATATCGTTTAAACTATTTCCGTTTAACGTTCTTGGACAGCCATATCGTGAGTAGGCGCACTTTAACTTAGCCGGATCATTGGTTGGGACATCATGAGTGGCCTGACCGAGAAAAAATATATACATTGATCATTTAATAACACTTAATTAATTCAAAAAATTGTTTTATTTACTTGCGATCCCAGTGCTGAGGGGTTAGACGACTGACTGTTACTGATGACTCGGACTCTAGGGTAATAGGAATCCTGTAATATGAAATTCAACAGGGTAAAAAATATCAAAAAAATAAACAAATAAAAATTTAACATTGCTAAAAATAAAACCCAAACCCATACCCGGTTTGCAACGCCAAATTCTTCGTAAACCATCATTTCTATGAATTATCAAATGGATTAGTATTGAACTTATAAAGGAATTGCTAGAAAATGTATGTATTTGTTTTGATTTAAATTGAACATTTTTAATTTGAATTTATCTTATATCATTCAATTGGGGCGATAACTAAATTAATTGTTAGTAAACATCCCATAAAATATTCTTGGTAGTCAACTGAGCACATGAGTGAAAATCTATAATACCTAAAATTAGATTTAAATTCTAAGATACTAATCAATTATCTAATTAAAATGCAATGTTAAACTCAATTTTAAGTGAATTAACTTTTATATAGCTGATATTGAGATATGATTGCATGCATGTCTAATATTTCGGTTTCAGAGAGGGGGTGTAATACTATGGGATGTCATTACATGCGATTTCGGGAACGCAAAAATCACTGAATATGACCCAGTATTACAGGAAATACGGTAATCTATCGAGCCTATCGAAATCGGCAGCGGTAGGCGCCGGCACATTGCGAACCGTTGATTGTGCGCCCTCTGACGGTTGAGTGAGGTTTACCCTCCCGTTCCCATTCAGAGTTCCGTAAACCCATTTCCAACGCCAGTTGCAACATACGATAGTCACGATTGCGACGATAGTCACGATTGCGACGATAGTCACGATTTGGCGTGACTATCACACTAGGTCCTACCGTATCACTTGACCCGGCTACACTCGCTACGGTACTGGTGGTTATGGCTTCGACCTAGGTTAAATAATTATGTAATATAACATAATATTACATAACATATAGTATACTTTGGGCTGAATTGCAGTACTTTTCGTATGAATCCTATTGTTTGGACGTCTATTGCTTTTGGGCTCATTAATAGCCTTTACTTTCTGGACCCCAAGGTCCTCAGCAATCTTTTGGGCTACCGTTCCCTCGGCGTGAGTCAAAACGCAGTCCCGTTTGGGGCACTTTAGGCCCGACTCACAAATCGGATGAATACGTTTGCAGTCTTTCCCGAAACGACAGTTCCCGAACTTGGCGTAGTTCATACAATACTCATCCGGGTGATGAAAGTTACACTGGTCACCCTTACGACAGGTAGGCCAGTAGCTACACCGTCGAGGTATGTGCCTACGAGCGCCGTTAGTCTCTGATCTATAACAATTAAAAATAGTAATCTAGTTATTTAATTAATCAATTATATTATCGCATTATACAAATATAAATAAATTTTTAATTAGATAAACTAAGTAAATAAAAAAATTATTAATTATATTATAATTATGACATAATGCTTATTTTCATTTATTGTCACATTTATCAGTGATTGTTAAACAAATAAAAATAATTTAAACTACGTAACTTATTTAAAAATATTGATTAAAACAAACTTACTTATTATTTAAGATGCCAGCTTTTGACTGACTCTGCCACTTATTCTGACCAGTACAATTGTAATTATCACTACATATGTTAATTAACATTTTAAAATTATATAACAATTTTTTTAATTTACTCACTTTATTTTAACCATCGGTTTTGACTGACTCTCACACATATGCTCATCACAGTCTCGGCCAACATTTATGCTACACTTACGGCAATACTTAAACCTACATTTCCTGAGATGACCCTGCACCTCATCCAACTTCAACACCTCCCGACACCCATTCCAGTCATAGTCGCACCGAAACTCGAGACCTGTCTCAATTATGGACTTTGTATTGTAATTAGTTACCAGGTTACTCGCGTCTATATAGCGCTTGCATTGGGCGCACACGGGGTTAGTGGCCAACCATTGGGAGATACAGTTGTGGCAAAAAGTATGGCCACACTCTGTAATCACGGGATCCGTATAGACGTCTATACATATGGGACACTCGACAAGTTTGACCATGGTCTGGTTGGCCATTTTGGCCGTGTTTATTTTCAACATGGTTTATAGTTGCAGGCTTAGTTAATAACCATTTGATAGTTGGTAATAGCGTATTGTTTTATGTAGTTTTATTACTGGTGTCGCTTTGCAGATATTTTAGACAATGACAATAGTTAAATATAAAATTTTTACTGAGTTATGTGAATTAGTTAATCAATATGAGTCACATACCTGTTCAGTCACTGGTAAATAAATAATTGTATTGTGTTTTGTTATCATGTTTAGTGAGTAGTATGAAAATATTTTTTACAATTTTCTGATAATATTGGATAAAACACTGGAGTGAGTAAATTGTTTGTTTTAGGTGCCTATCATGAAATGTATCCAAACAATCCAATTTAAGTTTATTTGTTATTTTGGTTAGACATACTGTGCCCTTTATATTTGTAATATTTGTAATCCCCTGACCTAGGGTATCTTTAATCTCTTGCCATCAGTACTGCATTCATACAATAAATACACGTTCACTATGAATACGATTAATAAATATTTTTAATGTTTATTATAAGCATGTTTTAACTAAACTGCTAATTTTTAAAAAATAAACTCCTAATTGTTCCTGATTATGTACACTTTTAAAAATAAATTATAAAATGTTAAATATACTTTGCGTAACTTGTTAAATAAAATGTAATTTTAAAACTTTTAAACATAACATACTTTTGGCTGAATTGCGGTACTTTTCATATGAATCCCATTGTTTGTGCGCTCATTAATAAACTTTGATTTATAGACCTCCAGGTCTTTCGCGATCTTTAGAGCTACCTGTCCCTCGGCGTGAGTCAATAGACAGTCTTGTTTTGTGCACTTTATGCCCGACTCACAAATGGGGTGAATGTATATGCAATCCTTACCTAAACGGCACTTCGGGAATGCAAAGCATTTTATATTAGGGTGGTAAAAAGTACATTCATCACTCTTGACACACGTAGGCCAAAATGGGCACTTTTTCAATTTTGGCCTAGGAACACCGGTAGTCTCAGATCTATAACAATTAAATAAATAAATAAAAATAGCTATACAACAAGCATAAAATCATAGTACATGTTAAATTCTAACTACAGTACACTTACTTAATAGTCAGCGCCGGTTTCAACTGACCCTCACACTTGTGTTCACCAGCAGTACGGCTAACATTAGCTTCACACTTACGGTACTACTTAAACCCACATTTCCGGTGATGGCCGGGTAGCTGCTCCAAGGATAGCAACTCCACGCACCCGTTCCAGTCATAGTCGCACCTAAACTCGAGACCTGTCTCAATTATCGACTTTACAGTGATATTAACAGGTAGTTTCCTATTAGTTATTGCTTTGCGACACTGCGGGCACAAGGATTTAGAGTTCATCCATAGGCTAATACAGGGGCGGCAAAAGGTATGTCCGCACTCCGTCACCACTGGATCGGTGTACACGTCCATACATATGGGACACTCCACCTGTTTGACCATGGCCTGGTTGACGATTTTGGCCGTGTTTATGTTTGACATTATTATTGAATCAGAGTTATTTAATTATCAATTAATCACTGCATAGTAACTTTGTGTTATTATTGATGTTGCTATGCGTGATTTAATATATACCAGTTTTGTATATGGTCAATAATAAACATTAACAACTGTTGCATATACCATTATAGTTAGTTATGTTAATGATTTAATCAATACGAATTGTACTGTGTATTGTTATGGCTTAAAGAATGTGAATGTAATGTAAATTAAATAATTTTACTATTATGTTGCTCATGTGGTTTGTAAACTTTTGTATTAAAAATGCAGTATTAAAATAAATATGTTGTCTAAACTAGTAAAATGTAAAATGTCATTTAATGTGAGGTGTCTGAAAACTATTTTAATATATTTTTATTTAGAGGGTAATTTAAAATATTTACAGATATTAATATAAAATTTTTAATTTAGTTAAATCTAAATAAATATATTGTATATTAAAAAATAAATTTTAAAATATATTATAATTTATAAGCAATAATATTTTTATTGAGTATGTGTTTTTATCTATGAACAAATTTTTTATTTAATTTTAATTATTTGATTTTATTCATAGATAAATAGAAAATTAATTATATTTTCAAATTAGTAAATCATCACAATATGCTTATAGCAATTAATTAATAATCATTGGGTTAGAAAATGTTGAATAAACAATTAGTTGTGCATTAATACTGTATTTATAAATCACATATTGTAAAGTAAGTATAGTTCACATAATCCAGTTCCATTTGTATTCAATATACAATTCAAACAGTTTATAATATTTCGTATTTAACTCAAAACACAATCATTTTTCTTAGACTTTTGTGGGGACATGAACTGGATTGTGGACACAAATTAATTGGTGTTGTCAACGCAAATTGTCATCGCGAAACTGCACCAAGCAACCTTTATAATAATAACAATATTTGCTCAGTCTATAAGCGATTGCCGATTAATCACAGTTGGCCTGGTATGCATGGAAATCATAAATTAGCTAACATTAAAAATATATTATACAGTAATACAGTATTATATTATACCGGTATATACAGCATATATTTGTGGCACTGTTGTTAACAGGAGGGGCTGTTGACTGGACGGACAGAATGCTGATAGGTGTCATGTACCGGTAATATAAAATTTATTTAGACATACAGTATTAATAGGCTTTGATTTATGGACCTCCAAGTCCTCAGCGATCTTTTCGGCTACCGGTCCCTCGGCGTGAATCAAAACACAGTAAAGTTTTGTGCACTTTATTCCCGACTCACAAATGGGATGAATATATATGCAATCCCTACCGAAACGGCACTTCGGGAATGCAAAACACCTTTTATTAGGGTGATGAAAAGTACACTGGTCACCCTTGACACACGTAGGTTAAAATCCGCACCTTCTCAGCTTTTGTTTAGAAGCACCGGTAGTCTCTGATCTATAAGAATTAAAAAGTTAATTAGTTATAATAATAATAATTATACAACAAGTATAAAATCCTATTATACCGTATAATAGTAGCACTTATAACGACACCAACTTAGTATTCACGGCCGGTGCCACTGACCCTCACACTTATGGTGACCGCCAGTACGACTCATATTAGTGCAACACTTACTGCAGTATTTAAACCTACATTCCCGTTGATGGCGGGGTAACTGATCCAGTGACAATAACTCCCGGCAACCGTTCCAGTCGTAATCGCACTTAAACTCGAGACCTGTCTCAATTATTGACTTTACAATGAAATTAACGGTCAGTTTCCTAGTAATGATATCTTTGCGACACTGCGGGCACACGGGGTTAGAGTCCATACATTGGGTAATACAGTGGCGGCAAAAGGTATGCCCGCACTCCGTAACTACCGGTTCCCTGTACACGTCCATACATATAGGACATTCAACCTGTTTGACCATGGCTTGGTTGGCGATTTTGGCCGTGTTTATTTTCGACATTATTATTATTATTGTATCGGGGTTATTTATCGCATAGTAACTTTGTTTTATTATTGTTGCTATACGCCATTTATAACGAGTTTTGCATACATGCTCAATAATAAACATACAATTGTGCTTATCAAACAACTGTTCATATTATTATTATTATTATAATACAATTATAATTAGGTTTCAATTATTTAATAAATATAAATTGTGCTGTATATTATTATGGCTTAACTGTGCATGTAATGTAAATTACATAATTTTACAGTAAAATATTTACTGTTATGTTGCATAACATTGTTGCTTATGTCACATAATTTATGTGGCGCTTAAAAGTTTTAAACTGTTTTTTGAGGGGCCGATTGGAGGACGGGTGGCAGCCCTAGGGGGGGTGGGGGTGGGGTAGGTCAACTCTGAAAGTTTTCAAAAGTTTTAAATAATAAAATGAATATAACATATAATTTATAAACAATGATATATTTATTGAGTATTTTATTAAAATATAATTTTATTTTTGATTTTATTCATAGAAAAGTAATAAAGTAATTATATTTTCAAATTAGTAAATTATCACAATACACTTATAGTATTATAATACAAAATTAATAATCATTGGTTTAGAAAAAGTAGTATAAACACTTAGTTGTGCATTAATACTGTATTTATAAATCACATTTAGTTGAAATGTCAGTATAGTTCATGTAATCCAGAACAATTTCTATTCAATATTCAATTCAAACAGTTTATAATATTTCGTATTTAACTCAAAACACAATTTTTATCCGTTTTCTTAGGCTTAACGGGAACTCTACCCAGGATCGGATGATTTGCATATGTGGGGGGCTTATAGAGGCACCTGGTCATATGCCGGGTCATCTCATCCCTATACAGCCGCTCATTACAGCCATTCCACGCGTATTCACACAAAACCCTCTCAATAGGTGAACGTGGGTTCGAGTCCCGGACGGGTAGGGCGCTCAGCCGCGGTGTACCCGCTACTCGTGGCTTGTTAGCCGGGTTGTATTGGCAGATCTCCATGTGGTCAGCACGCGCTAATGAAACGATAAATGTGTTCGGACAGCCGTACCGCGAGTAGGCACATTTAAAAACAGCCGGATCACTAGCCCGAGGGACGGGAACGGGTCGAGTACGAGCCGTTGATTGTGCGCCAACTGACGGCTGAGTGAGGTTTACCCTCCCGTTCCCACTGAGAGAGTCCCGTAAACTCATTTCCAACGCTAATTGCAACTCAACGTCCGAATCGTTATCATTGGCATTGCTTTGCGCTACACTTGGCCCGGGAGTCACACTGGCACTCGCCGTACCACTTGACCCAGGTCCAGTAACTACATTACTAGTAGCTGTGGTGTCCACCTAAATAGATAAAAAAGTTATGATAATTAATTGCTTTGCGCTACACTTGGCCCGGGAGTCACACTGGCACTCGCCGTACCACTTGACCCAGGTCCAGTAACTACATTACTAGTAGCTGTGGTGTCCACCTAAATAGATAAAAAAGTTATGATAATTAAAAATTAAATACTATTAGTAAGCCTAGTAGTAATAAACTATATACCCTATAGTTTACGTAATTTAATAATCAAACTGTAATCTATAAAATTTAAAAATTTTAAACATAACATACTTTGGGCTGAATTGCAGTACTTTTCGTATGAATCCTATTGTTTGGACGTCTATTGCCTTTGCGCTCATTAATAGGCTTAGGCTTTGCTTTCTGAACCTCCATGTCCTCAGCAATCTTTTGGGCTACCGTTCCCTCGGCGTGAGTCAAAACACAACCCCTTTTACTGCATTTAAGGCCCGCCTCACAAATCGGATGAATATATTTGCAGTCTTTCCCGAAACGACAGCTTCCGGATTTGGCGTATTGGAAACAACACTGATCCGGGTGATGAAAGTTACACTGGTCACCCTTGCGACAAGTAGGCCAGTAGCGACACCGTCGTGGTATGTGCTTACGAGCGCCACGAAACGACAGCTTCCGGATTTGGCGTATTGGAAACAACACTGATCCGGGTGATGAAAGTTACACTGGTCACCCTTGCGACAAGTAGGCCAGTAGCGACACCGTCGTGGTATGTGCTTACGAGCGCCGGTAGTCTCTGACCTAAACACATATAAATGTTTAGTTAGAAATCTATAATAATTTAATTAATGTAACAGTAATAACAAATAAGTTTTTCAATAAGAATTTAACTAGCTAACTAATATACACTTATCGTTAATTATTTATCAGATAATTGCTAGCTAGTATAAAATTACGATTGTATTTAATAAATTAATAGTAAATATTAAATTTTAAAAATCATGAAAATAATTACTAAACAAAACTTACCTGTTATGTTTGCCCACCACTGTCGACAGACCCTCACCCTTATGATCCTGGTCAGTCTTGACTGCATTGACACTACATTTAATCAAAAAACAATCATAAAATTAATTTACAACTTAAAAAACACTACTATTTCTCAACACATACTTAGTATTCACCGCCGGTTTCGACAGATCCTTACACTTGTGATCACCACCAGTACGGCTCACATCAACCCTACACCTCCCACAGTACCTAAACCTACACTTCCTATGATGGCCGGGTAGCTGATCCAGTGACAGCAACTCCTTACACCCATTCCAGTCATAATCGCACCTAAACTCGAGACCCGTCTCAATGATCGACTTAATACTGAAATTAACTGTCAGTTTCCTAGTAATGAAATCTTTGCGACACTGCGGACACACGGGGTTGGAGTCCATGCATAGGCTAATACAGTGGCGGCAAAAGGTATGCCCGCACTCCGTCACCACGGGGTCGGTGTACACGTCCATACATACGGCGCACTCCACCTGTTTGACCATTGACTGGTTGGCGATTTTGGCCGTGTTTATTTTCGACATTATTTATTAGTAGCAGGGCTACTTTATAGCCACACGCGATATAAATTATATCATATAATTAGCGTAGTTTTATTGGTGGTGTTGCTATGCGTGCTATTAATACGAGTTATGCATATTATTTAGACCTTGACAACAGCTGAATAGAAATTGAAAGTGAGCTATGTGAATTATCTCATCAATATGGTTAGTATATTGTTGTGACTTACCTTGTTCAGTTATAGTTAGTTACATATTATTGTTGATATGTTTAGGAAGTGTAATAAAAAATACGGTTTTGTTATGAGTTTCTGTTTATCACTGTTTGATAACACACTGTCTTTCTGTGCATTGATAGCAATGTTTACAAACTGTACGATGAATGCAATGATAGCTCGCGTTTGACTTTAATGTTTAGGTATAGAGGGAGTCATGTCTCATACATAAATTGTTTACAGTTTTGAGTTTAGCGATAGTTTGATGCCTAAAAAAAGTTTTTTAATTAATTTAATTTTAGTATTTAAGTTACTGTCTTAATTATTTGATTATTATTAAAAATATTGATAGTTATTCTGTTTGTTTTAAATAAATATTAGTTATTATACTATAAATGTAATTTTTATTTTACTTTAAAAGCAAATATATTAAATATACAATTATTTTTTAAACATTAAATGAAAAAGTTTTTAAATTTTATGCAATTAAAAATTAGCATATATTTTTTTGTAAATTACATAATATAAAGTTATCTATGCCTTTATAAAAACAAACAAAATTTAATAGCTTGTTCAGAATACTTTGCATTTTTTAAATGAATTTTATTATTGTATAATACTTAAAACTTAAGTATTTAAATATTAAGTGTTACTATAGATTTTAATTTTTTTAAAAATATTTTCTAAATCAAAGTTTCTAATCAACTTTTTACCAAGTAACCTTTTGCGATATTTTGGACATTCGGTGTTCATACCATGCGACTCATTGAACCAACCAGTGATACATTGGCGACAAAATGAATGACCACACTCAGTTATGACTGGCTCGGTAAACGTGTCCAAGCAAATGGGACAGACAGGTTTTGATTGATTATTTGCGCTCGTCGAGCCTGACGGGCCTGGTTCATTTATTTCAGCATTAGCCACACTTAGCGAAGGTTCACTTGGCTGTTTAGACGCAGATCTAGGCATTTCATGTGACCCAGGTGCCCTAGTTAACCATGATTTAAATCTAGGCGCACGTGTTGATCCAGGTGCTCTATACCGAATAGGTAGGAGTATAGAAAATGGGTCACCCTTAGTTGGTCCAGGTACTCTAGGTCTGTTTGTTTCTATCAATTTACGTATTCCCAGTGAGTGATCATTTAGACAATTTATTTGAGATGATCCAGGTGCTCTTAACATACTAGTACCACAAAATAGGTTATTATTTCTTGGTGAACTGTAAGGATTAAATTCCTTTGACATGGGGTTTAGCAGTCTATTCTGATGAACAATTAAATATTAAAAATACCCTGGTAAATATTAAAAAACATATCAAATAATTTTAAAAATATATATAATAAGTTACCCTGAGCTTTTGGCCTGGCACCTTGACTCTCGCTGAGACTTAATTTTATAGCAAATTCCAGTTGCAAGTCATCGCAATTAGGTATGTTATCCTGGTTAATTAAATTATAACTAGAACTAGTAGCACCTTGTTCCGGTTGTGTATATAACGGTTCCGGTTGTGGTGGTGGCGGTTTAAATGTATGGGCGAATGGACAGTCAACTTTTCTACACCGGTCATCGTACCGGCAATCAGGGTGTATGTAAAGGCACTTGTGTCCAAACATGCAATGTGGAAATTTTGGGCATGGTGAATTATGGCGGTGAAAGGGGCATTGTCGGCCATTGTTGCAATTAGGCCAAAATTTGCACCTTACCGGTTTGTTATTCATGTTTACTTTAATTAACTATATTTTAAAAATTTATTAACTTATATTATCAATACAGTATACTTATGAAAAGTATTATTTAAATGTTTAATTATATTGATATTTGAATGCAATTATTTACACGTTTATGAATAATTCAAAATAATTATCTTAATAAATATGATACTTAGAAAAATGGTTTTATCTAATCATTAATAATGATTCATTATTTAGTAAAAACAAACTTGTTTCTATTACTGAATGTAATGTTTACAAAACAATGCAAAGTTTTTCAATGCCAACTCCCTATTGACTAAATTATATTGTGATAGAGGGAGACATATCTTAGAGATAACTGTATTTAAAAATTAAAACTATTGTCTTTGTTTTAAATGACTTTATTACCAGATATTTATAATTAATTTAATTTAATTTTAATTTTTAAACGCGACAACGTAACAATCTTAAATAGATCTAGCTAATGTTAACTGATTCACTACAATCTTATAGAAAATAAATTCACAAAATTGAAATTTTATATTTGGTATAAAATTAATATAATTAATTATTTAAGTTAAATGCAAGAATTTTTTGTTTTGCTTGATAAATATCTTGTATTGAAAAACTGAAATATTATTTAAAAATTTTATACCTATTATTATAAAAAACATGCTTACATTATAAAAAATTCAAAATGACAATCTCATTAGTCAAGACAATTGTACTAATTTATAAAAAAAACACAATTTATCTGATTGTAAATAAATATATTTTTAAAAACTTCTTTATAAATGAGCTAGTTTTAATTTTTTTAAAATTTTAACCACATTTATGCACCAAATGTAATAAAGTTTTATTTTTATCAACTCCCTATCCTACCTACTTCAACATTATTAACAAGTAAGTGTTAATCTTACTAAATGTTAAGCACACAAACTCAATATGAGCCAATAAATTACATATTTGTTAATTACTAATTTGTTAATTAAAAAGCATTAAATGTGATAAATACAATTATAAGTTATATGGTAACTAGTGTTCATAAGTTATAATATACAAAATTAATTTATCAATATTTAATATTTAAAACATAACAATTAAATAAAATGTATATAATTTCTAGTGTGAACAACCTTAGTATTTAATATATTTTTGAATGAAATGTGTATTGTACCTCTACATGTTTCATAGTACATTTTTAAAAATAAAAAATTAGTTCATATGTACAATACTAGTAGTATTTTTAATTGTTATCTAACAATTAAAGTTATTTTGTTTATATGATTAAAATGATGAGTGATTGTGGCATTAATTTCATAAGTGTTTCGCAAATATTCGCAAAAATTATATTTGCATGTGCTTATAATTAATTATAACTAATTAATTATAAACGAAACGACAGCTTCCGGATTTGGCGTATTGGAAACAACACTGATCCGGGTGATGAAAGTTACACTGGTCACCCTTGCGACAAGTAGGCCAGTAGCGACACCGTCGTGGTATGTGCTTACGAGCGCCAGTAGTCTCTGATCTAAACATATATAAATGTTTAGTTAAAAATCTATAATAATTTAATTAATGTAACAGTAATAACAAATAAGTTTTTAAATAAGAATTTAACTAGCTAACTAATTAACTAGCTAATTAGCTAATATAAACTTATCGTTAATTATTTATCAGATAATTGTTAGTTAGTATAAAATTACTATTGTATTTAATATACTAATAGTAAATATTAAATTACAAAATCATGCAAATAATTACTAAACAAAGCTTACTTGCTATGGTTGCCCACCACTGTCGACTGACCCTCACCCTTATGATCCTGGTCAGTATTGACTGAATTGACACTACATTTAGTCAAAAACAAAAAAATAATTTACAATTTAAAAAACACTACTATTTCTCAACACATACTTAGTATTCACCGCCGGTTTCGACAGACCCTTACACTTATGGTCACGGCCAGTACGGCTCACATTAGCCCTACACTTACCGCAGTACCTAAACCTACACTCCCTATGATGGCCGGGTAGCTGATCCAGAGACAGCAACTCCTTACACCCATTCCAGTCATAATCGCACCTAAACTCGAGACCCGTCTCAATGATCGACTTAATACTGAAATTAACGGTCAGTTTCCGAGTAATGAAATCTTTGCGACACTGCGGGCACACGGGGTTAGAGTCCATACATAGGCTAATACAGTGGCGGCAAAAGGTATGCCCGCACTCCGTCACCACGGGGTCGGTGTATACGTCCATACATACGGCGCACTCCACCTGTTTGACCATGGACAGGTTGGCGATTTTGGCCGTGTTTACTTTCGACATTATTTAATAGTAGCAGGGCTACTTTATAGCCACACACGATAATTAGTGTGGTTTTTTATTAGTGGAGTTGCTATGCGTGTTAACATGAGTTATGCATATTATTTAGACCTTGACAACAGCTGAATAGAAATTGAGAGTGAGCTATGTGAATTATTTTAACAATATGGTCAGTATATTATTATGACTTACCTGTTCAGTTATCGTTAATTACATATTATTGTTGGTATGTTTAGTAAGTGTAATAAAAAAATACGGTTTTGTTTTGAGTTTCTGATTATCACTGTTTGAAACACACTGTCCGTCTGTGCATTGATAGCAATGTTTACAAACTGTACGATGAATGCAATGATAGCTCGCGTGTGACTGTAATGTTTAGGTATAGAGGGAGTCATGTCTCATACATAAATTGTTTACAGTTTTTGAGTTTAGCGATAATTTGATGTTTAAAAAAGTTTTTTAATTAATTTTATTTTAGTATTTAAGTTACTGTTTTGATTATTTGATTATTATTATAAATATTTATAGTTATTCTGTTTGTTTTAAATAAATATTAGTTATTATACTATAAATGTAATTTTTATTTTACTTTAAAAGCAAATATATTAAATATACAATTATTTTTTAAACATTAAATGAAAAAGTTTTTAAATTTTATGCAGTTAAAAATTAGCATATATTTTTTTGTAAATTACATAATATAAAGTTATCTATGCCTTTTTAAAAACAAACAAAATTTAATAGCTTGTTCAGAATACTTTGCAATTTTTAATGAATTTTATTATTGTATAATACTTAAAACTTAAGTATTTAAATATTAAGTGTGACTGTAGATTTTAAAATTTTTAAATATTTTCTAAATCAAAGTTTCTAATCAACTTTCTACCAAGTAACATTTTGCGGCATTTTGGACATTCGGTGTTCATACCATGCGACTCATTGAACCAACCAGTGATACATTGGCGACAAAATGAATGACCACACTCAGTTATGACTGGCTCGGTAAACGTGTCCAAGCAAATGGGACAGACAGGTTTTGATTGATTATTTGCGCTCGTCGAGC